>OY757917.1:115165005-115272505 GCA_963585895.1 Sepioteuthis lessoniana | reverse complement strand
CCACCAAAAAAAAAAAAAAAAAAAAGAATCCAAAGTATCTAAATACTATTAATTGATTGATTGGTTGAATTTAATGACGTGTCAACTCGTCTAGGCCTATTTCATGCCTAGATGTTAGGGAACACCTTTCATCGTATGTTTGTATTTGTATTTTTGTGTAGTTGTTTCTTGAGAGATTTTTTTCACACAACAATATGATATCAAGTATTCCTATGTAATACTAATAATTATAAGGAAATCGTAAATTATTTAATGTTTTTTGTCGTTTGAAATATCAATTAACCTTTACTACAAATTATTTCGAGGTAATTTTCATTTGGAAACAAAAATAAACATAAAACCAGTTAGTAGTATTACTGAAATATTACTTCAATTTAATGAAGTATTATTCATTGGGTTGATTAAAAGCAGTTCCAACTGATGATATAAAATTGTCGCAAAGCATTTATCATTACTTCGCATGAAAATCCAGACCTGCCAACAAAAACATCTTTAGTTTATGAAGTCATAATTGTTTACGTCTTGTCAACCGAATTGGGGCAAATCGATAAAACGAAAGACATTCGATGAATTATAATAACATATTGACACAAAAATGCTTTTATTCTGGGGAGTAAAAATTGTAGGTATGTACAATTTGAAATCTTTTCTGGGACGCTTCTCATAATTCCTAAATGGATTTTGGAATCGGGTAAAAAAATGTCTGTTGAGTAATCTGACACGAAGAAAAAGAAAGTTTCAATATTTACCTTGCAATATTTGCAATTTCCAAACAAAATTTCTTAAAAGTTATCGCTAAAAGGGACAGTGTTATTATCATCTTTCGTATTTTTGATTATCACCTGTACTCCTTACATTTTCCTTCATTTCTTTTTTCTCCGAACATTTTTATCCTAGTCTGATTTATTACCTTTCTTCATTCCGATGTCTCTCTCTTTCCTTTCTTCTTTATTAGCATCCAACATTTCTCAAGTCCAAATGTCATTCTTCTATTTTGCTTCAGGATTCGAACTGTATTATGGATTCCAGCTGGTTTCTATTTATCATAAAACCTTTGACGCCAAATATGGACATAGAGTGGACAATATTTACGAATCTTGTGGCGATTTGCGCAGTTGCTGAGTTAACTTGTGGATAGTCATGTATCGTTTGAACCAGAAATGATGAAAAACAATTGCAATTTTCTAGAGGATTTTTAACTGATTCACTATCTATTTCAACTTCCGGTATTTTCTTGAATCCCTGGAATTCATTCTTCTTATACATCAACCATTTAGCCCTTCCGTTTTGTTCTTGTCTGTTTCCAAAATTTGCTCCCGAAACAATTTATTAAAATTTATTTCCTTATCATTATTATATTACTCCTTGCGAGTTATTCCAACCAACGTTAGCTGGAAGTCTTTCACTAGAGTCCCATTGACTGCAAGTCTCCTCAAGTCTCAAGGACTCTTCTCAGTATTCTGGCCGAAGTTATTAATGGTGTAGTCCGGATATTCTCGGTTTGTACTCCGATTTCAAGCTCTTTCCATTATTCGACAGGTTTACTTTTTTTGTTAACTATCATGATAAAATTCATTTCATGTGATATTTCGTACATTTTTAGAATTCTATAAATAATATTTGCCGAAACTTATCATGGGTCTTTTTGTTATGAATCTAAGTCATAGTTACATTTTTCGGCCTTGTTTTAGCCTCTTTCAGAAGGTGCTGATCTATGTATACTTGATTATTTTTTTCTCTTCCTAGCAGCAAACTTTTC
Source organism: Sepioteuthis lessoniana (assembly GCA_963585895.1). NCBI lineage: Eukaryota > Metazoa > Mollusca > Cephalopoda > Myopsida > Loliginidae > Sepioteuthis > Sepioteuthis lessoniana. The sequence goes on along the minus strand of OY757917.1, from coordinate 115,270,746 downwards.
GTTTTTCCGGCATTCAAGCAAGTTATATATTTCTTCTCTTATCTGGGCAAATTCGCACCAAAAGTTTTCATTACAGTAAATCTTCTTATGCCTCCAAGACTCTTCTGAATATTCTGGCCGATCTTAACAATGCTGTGGTTTGAGTGTCCTCGACTCTTCCTTTGACTTCCCACTCGTCCACGCAGCTTTCCAAAACATTGGAGACCATTCCAAGCACACTAATAAGAATTGATATAAACCAGAACTTTGCATGTTCCACAGTTTTTTAGTTCTCTGGCAAGGTCCTATTATTTGTCGAAGTTTTTGCCTTACTTTTATTTTAAATCTCTAGTCTGCTGAAACGGCAAAATCCACTACTTAACAAGTTTTTTAGTTAACTATGATTAGGTTTGCCATTCTGGCCGGGATTAGTTGATCTGTTTTTATCTCAAAATCTACGCGTATCATCTTCTAAGACACATTCTGGTTTGAGCTTTACCATTTGGTTGCATAGTCAAATTTTGATTTCTTGCACAATTCTCAATTGATCTAATTTCGAACCCAGTCATATATAGTTTCGTACTTATTCTGTGCTAGTTTGATGCATTCACTTATTATGGGATTTATTGTTTTACCTCTTTCTCTGCATATTTAATATTCTGTTGACAATTATCGATTTTTGTTTTTACATAATTTGCTCTTGTGGTGTTGGGTTTGTGCTTCTATTAGAAGAAATTTACATTTTCATTTGAGATTTCTCTTTTGTAGCCATGTCCAAGGCTTCTCTTGTGAAATTTCACCAATTTGTCAGTTGAAATATCCATACAGTTGTTTTTCTTCCCATTTCTGTTTCTTAGTTTTTGGTGCTTTTCTGCCACTTGTTTATTGGCTGCTTTAAGTCCTATTTATTTAATAGTTCTCTAGTCCTTGTATTGATGAAAGTTGGCAATCCTCTTCGTCTTTCCTTTTTTGACACACACAGTCTGTCTTTGTCATATCCCTGATGTGAAGCTTTTTGCATAGACATGAATGTCCTTATCTTTTAAGTCATGTGTCTGATTCGATCCCTTATTCATTATGAGAATAATCCCAAGTATCTTAGAAAGAAACTGTTAAAGTGTTTATCACTTTAATGATATTTTGCTGGAGAATTTATTTTTATGGAGTTTTCTTAATAATCTGAGGCACTATTTTCTTATTTTTTCTTCTTCCCAATTGTTTGATGATTTCCACTTCCAATATTCCCAAGTATATATAGTTTAATTTCTCTCTAATGCATTTTTGATTATGTAGTTCTATTCCTTTTACTGTTTCTGTTTTCCCACTTTTCATTGCAAGCATGCTTTCCCGTGTTAAGATATATATGATATAGTATGATGAGCAGCATTGAATATATAACAATTAAATCGGTATAACTAAAAATGTTGTGATCTACATATCCTAAATTCAATTTTGAATTCAGAGGCGTAAAAACAGTTAAGAAAAAAGAGTTTATTTTCGTTGCGAATGAAAACTTATTATGTTGTTTTTCAATGTAATTTCGTGAAAAGTCAACAGCCTCTTCTGAGATTAGTACTCGGGTCACCGTGTTTATTTTAACGACTATAACCGTTATGTTACGATCGTGGGCAATGGCTAATCGATTAATCTTCCAGATTAATTGCATTGTAACAGGTTCAAGTCTTACTCAGTATCCCACATTTGTGACTTTTTGCCAGACGATGCTTAATTGATTTTTTCCAACAGAATGATAGATGCGATTTTTTATTATCTTTTACTCACCGGTTTTGACATGGTGTAAATCATCGTCATCGAACCAGTAATTAAAGTTTATAACGAAACTTGGTTTATTCTCGTTTCTACTCCAATCGAATATTCCTGCTTACCATATTGAGTAATAGTTTTAAGTGTGGGATATCCTACGCTAAATATATGAGCTTGGGCTCAATTTTATCGAGTTTTGAACACTGACTACAGTCATTTTCAAAAAACCTGAACATATAATCCCAACTTTTAATTAAGGGATCAAAAATGATCACATTTAGTCCCAGAAAGTAATCCAATGGTATACTTTTTAAAATCCATGAATACGCAGTCTAAGTTGTAACAATTCCAACGGATAGAAAACAAACGACGTACATCGAGGAACATTGCTCTCTTTCCCGCTATCCAGCAATAAGAAATATTAGAGATATACGATTTTGACAATAAAATTATCAACTATAAAGAAGGTAAAGAAAGAAGAGAAAAATAAAACAGTGAAAAAGAAAAAAAGCAAGAAGGGGAAAAATAACTTCGTTTTTGATAAAAGTTCGATGGCGAAACATGAAACCCTTTTGACTGAAGCATTAGGACAGGGACTTAAATGCTGGTAACGATATTAATTTATCTAAATAAAGCACATTATCGTGAAAGATAGAGATATGAAATAAACTAATTGAATCACATTAAAATATTTCTCAGAGGAGTTGATATGATTCCCTTGTGGACAAGCTGTCGCCAACTGAAGGGAGCTGCATATTCATTTGACTGATGCATGAAATGAGCTAATATTGCTTCTAGGAAAAATATTCACTTGTGGGGAAGTGGTGTTGGCTGTGGAGATCATGTCTCAGGAAAAGAAATCTAACGTCATAGTGATTCAAGAGGAATTATCAGTCTGGAATCGTCTTCAATAAAACTAAATATCTATTGTATTGTCGAACAGTAAAAAGTCCTTGTTGAACAAATATAATTAAAAACGAAGAGAATAAATGAATAAATAAAGTTAAATAATAACATTAAAAACAAATAAATGAAATATAAAAACACTGTCAAATAAATACATTTAAAAATATATACATTTAATTAAATACATAAATTAGTAAGGCTAAATAAATCTAATCAAAAATAGATAGATAGATAGATAGATAGATAGATAGATAAAATAAAAGTACAAATGCCTGTGAAATGAATGAAAGATTTGGAATTTCTTTAATAAAAAATTACACTACATAGTCCTACCAAGAGAGCTCGGTATCCCGCTTTTGCAGACGATGTTAGCGTGTTTGTAATGAGTGGTTCCGAGGCAGACTGGTCTCTCTGAGAGCCGGTCATTATCGAGTAGGGCATTTTATTGAATGTTAGTGACGGGAGACCATTCTAGATGACTTAATCGAAGAGCTCGCATGACGAAGTTGAATGGTCACCCAGTGTGGCCATAGACCCCTGAAATAAAATCCCTCAATAACGACGAGGTATCACTCACTCTGTTGATGTTTCGACGCGCTCCCTAGATTTGCAGGATGCTTTTCCCCCGCGATTCTGGCAATTTCACGAGAGTGCGTCTATATGTTGATATGAAGAAGTCGATCGAGCACACCTTCTTTCACAGCCCAATCCTACAGCCGTTGTGCATTTTTCTTAAGAGCAACATATCTTGGGTCTGAATGATAAATTTTTGACTTGGAAGCCAATTCGTTATGTCGCAATTTTGTACCGTCACTCAACAGGTTGGAACACCATGTGCGTCTTTGCTTAGTCGACACTGTGAGAGTTCTGATTTGGACGAAGTGACAGAAGGAATTCCTTGTTTTCTCGTCTTAGAAGCTGGTAGCGTTTTATAAGCACCAAATCAAGATTAAGATTCTGTCTAAGAGAAAAAGACTCTTTTCTTTGGAGTTCGACAAAAGGTGTGTAAAAATTACATGTTTGAGTCACATGAAAGATACTAACTTGGAATTTTTGTTAGAGGTTACAGGTTAGAAGGATTTTGCGAACTTGGAAAGATCAGACAACCCATTCTAGGTATGTGAAGTAATTTTTTCCTTTGTTTTAAAAAAGCGGTTTAACTTACTTAGAGTATGTTAGCTCATCAGCCTGATTTTTCTTTTTTAGTACTAGTTTTTTTAAAAATTTTACTCCTTCCTACCCCTGTTAAATGACAGGAAATTCGAATTCTTCAAATGTGCGACGGAGACGCCTTTTTTGTTTTGTATTTTTGTTGTTTTTCCTGCACTTTTCGACCAATGAACTTGCTTTTCTGCTATGTTACTCAGTGAGGGTGGGCCCCAATACTAACGTACATTTTTAAGAGACTTTTTACAGTCGATGTACCAAGTACGATCTTAAGTTACAAAGGAAGATTTAAACCGAACATATTTTTAAAAATATAAGGCGATCGTTGAACTTTACTACTAAATTCACAACCGGAGTTCTTTTTAGAACTCGCTTAAGTATCTTCTCTCGAAAGAGTACTAGTGACATCAATGAAAGGTGTATATTTGTTAATCAACCCCTGGGTCTAGTAGAGCTGCAGTATACTTCCCATAAAAATGACTAATCCAAAAATAATTCGACGTAGGACATGGAAAACGGGTCTAGATATCATGATCGGCAGGTGCTGTCTTGATTGTCAACTTGGGGAATCCGGTTAGCATCCGGCGAATATTTACTGTTTTAGTTTCAGCGACATTAACAACGACCAAAACAATAACTCAACTCAGAGACACCGACGAAAAAAATGAAGTAGAGAAATCCAAAAAATGTACGTCACTGTTACTTTAAGAGTCATTGTACATTAAGAGGGTATAGAAAAAGAATAATTTGGGTTGAATCCAAAAGATTTAATACAATGAACCAAAGTCTTGTTGACCAAGCTAGAATGACAAGTTGGTTTTGTCGACTGAAGATATTAGAAATATGTGAACAAGTAAATAGTGACAAATATGTGGGAAATTACCCAAACAGAATTGAAACACAAAAGACTGAAAACTAAAACACAACAGACCTAGCTCCACAAACTAAATGTTAACACAAGAAGACAACATGAAGTTATAAAGAAAATCATCCCTTAAAAGATGAAATCATGACTATCTCTCAGGAACCAAGACTGAAAAAATGTCAAGGTAGAAACCAAAAAGGTGAACAAATTATTTCCAACAGTCAACATCACTGAACTAAACAAAAATTTATGCATGAACGAAATTAGTCTGTAATAAAATCGCTGTTCAGTAAGGAACTCGAATAGAAATACAAAACTGGGATGGAAAATTAGACTGGAAGGATGAGGAAAAATTTGCTGCGGCAGGAGAAACACACATTGAGAAATGTTCGGATGAAAAGACCTCATCAAAATGGCTGACAAGTCTGACAACAGAACTTGAATGAATAAAGTAAGAGATATTGGTGAAAAAAGGGAGACTTAAATGATACCGAGACAGGGATAAGCAATAAAAACAAAGCAGAGCATTCCAAAAAAACGAAAGAAATGTAGATGAGGAATGCACGAGGAAAAACCAACTGAATGCAAAGTAAGGAAAACAGTTTTGGAAAAAAATTTGGGACTGGAATGAAAATAAAGGAAAAGCCAATTGGATGAAGAACATGAAAAAAGAATTACCAGGATTGAAAGTTGGCTCTGAAGTGGAAATAAACGTTGAATCGCTCAGAAAGTTTTTACATTTCTCAAAATCCAAAACGGACCCAGTTGTTTAAAAAATGAACATTTATTAGCTGACTGAAACATTTCATAGCAGTCACCATCAAAACGAGAGAGGAAGATAGAATGAACGAAATCGGTTGTTTCATGGGAACGCTATCGGTTTTATCCGTGAGAGACAATCGATCCAAACAACGGATTCCATTTCTTCACTGCGCCTGTCCATTCATCCAGACGGAAAGTACTGTAATGGAAAATACCAGCTCATAATCCACGTCCATCCTAAGCAAACTCGCTTTTCAATTGAGTTGGGGCCAACAAGAAGAAAATATATCCGAATGAATGACAAAGGTAAAAACTATTCAAATCCAGGAAGTCCCATGAAATGGATCAATTCTCAGCAACTACAGAACCATAACGTATTTACCTTTGATGTATGAAATCTTGATTACTGGTATTAGGGAGAAGATTTATTACTCGCTTGTATGCCACAGACTATTTCTCAAAGAACAGAATCGATGACAGAGAGGAACAAGAGGGAATCGATGATTTATTGTACATTGATCAGCACATCCTCAAGGTGAGCAAACCAAAGAAGAAAATTGTAGCATAGCGTTGATTGTTAATAAACTTTCGTATTCGAAACAACTAGGTTTGCTTTGTATTTTTGAGAAATGTAACACTTTTTGATATTCAAGAGGTGCCGTGTCGGTGAGGTAATGTTGCAACGAGAATCAACTGCAAAAGGAAAAATGTTGGCAGTGGTGAAAATACAGAGAGTCATCAAGCCGGGAGATACGCGATCACAATTCGAAAAAGCAATGATGTCACTCAATTAATTATTTAGGAACTGCTCTAAGGGCTTCAAATTAACAAAATCGCAAGAAAAGTTTAATAACCCGAGGAAAAGAGACGACATCAAGATGTTTGCAAAAATGCAAGAGGAATTGGAGAATCTAATACAAAAAATGGAATATAGTAATGGAATTTGGTATAGAAAAATATTCCATGATCATTAGGAAAAAGGGAAAAGGACAAATAACGAAAGGAATAGAACTGCCAAATCAAGAAAATTCAGAATTCTTGGAGAAAAGAAAAATCATAAATACTTGATAATGGAAGCGGGTGCTTATAAACAAGTGGCGATGAAAGTAAAAAAGAAGAAAAGAATCCCTTTGACGAACGAGAAAATTTTGCGAAATCAAACTCTGCAGAACATCTCGCATCAAAGGAATTAACACCTGGACAGTCTTCTTAGAAAATGAACAAGGGAACCCCTCAGACAATATGACTAGAAAGTTTATAACGATGTACAAGGCCTTACGCACCTGAGATTACATCAACAAACAGTTTGCGACATGTAAAAAAGAGGAAGAGGACTCGCCAGCGTTGAAGATAGTGTGGTTGCATCAATTTGCGGACTCGAAAATGACAGTAAAATTGTAAAGAAAGACTAATTACATATTCGAAAGAAAAGCAGTTCCAATATTATTGGTACAAACAGAACAACACTAGCTAGGAAATTGAAATGGGAAGAAAATCAACCGTATGTATATGTCATGTGACAAACTCGTGAAATCTCGCAGAAATTAAAAATTAAAATTGATAATACAACCATAATCCAGAATCTTTTCTACAAAATGAGACGCATAAAATTCTCTAGGATTTCGAGATACAAACCTATCATCAAATCCTGGTTAGAAGACCAGACATACTGGTAAATAACAAGAAAAGAGAACTAACAATCTGGTGGATTTTGGCATTGTAGGGGAACACTGAGAGAAAATAAAATAAAGCGAAAAAAGATACAAGTACTTGCCAGAGAACTGAAAATGTGTGAAATATGAGGGTGACAGTGATACCAGTTGTTCTTGGTGCACTTTGAACGGTATCCAAAGGCTTGGAAATGGGACTGAAAGAATTGGAAATCAGTGGAAGAATCCGGGCTGTACAGACTGCAGCATTGCTGAGATTGCCTGGAATCTTAAGATTCCAGAGATTTGAGGAGACTTGCTGTCACTTAGACTTCAGTGAATGGCCGCCAGTTTACGCCGGCGTGAAAAACTCGCACGGAATGAAATATATATTTTTTAAACAGAAATAAACTTATTCGAATTATAATTTTTTAAAAAAGTCATTGAAATTCTTTTTTAAAAATTAATCAGAAAACATTGCTAAAACATTTTTTGTCTCCTAATTTAATTGCCAAAGAAGAATATATTAACTTTGGTGTTGATATGGTTGTTATTTTTATCGTTGAGCTGCTTTTTCCCATCTTTTTTATTTGTACACATTAACAAGCAATTCTCTTACTCTTGCCAAAGGTACCACACATATTTATTCAGTTAGAATAAGGCTCCCCATTTAATCAGTGAAATGTCTATCACTACGACAAGCATCCCAGATATTTACACAGTTTTGTTGTTAAGAGGGCATGGGTTGTGGATGTTCGAGTTAGCCTCAAATTTATTGCAGTAGCGAAACTGAGTGATATTTGTATTTATTGAGATCAGTTCAAAGTGCTGCAGTTGAGTCCCGAATGAGGATAGAAATCAACAGATTAGAAACGATCAACAAGACTATTATCTAAATATTGGTTTACGGCAAGAGTTCTTCCATAAAATAAAATGTCATTTCGGTATCAATAGATAAAGCATTCATTGACATTGTTAAATATAACTACTCTTGTTGCCTAAAAGAAAAATTCTTTCTATTTATTTAACTCTGCAGTACATGTCTTCATCGTCGAATTCTTTAAGGAATTTTTCATGCATTTAATTGCCACTACGCTGATTGAATTCTAAAGTTAGAACTATACCGCAAAAACTGTTAATGAAACACATTAATCATGAAAGTTAATTTTCGAAACATCTTTGATCAGTAAAAATTCAATGTGCGTATTATGTCATATGGAACTTGGAAAATTCTGCAAAGTATCCTACAATCAAAAATGAGTTAACTCTATTCCCATGTCTCAAGTGCACATGCTTGGAACAGAAGATATTGAATGTCGCAATAAGGGTAAAATGAAAGCAAGGAAAACTAAAAAAAAATCTAAACTAAAAAAACTATCATCTACGTATGGCTTTTTATTTACTGAGCTTTTATTGGTCTTGATTACTGTAGCTATTGGTTTTAAGTATTCAATAACAGACATATCTTGTGAAAATGGCAGTGCTGCTAAAAATATTAAATAATTCTTTCTATATTGTGTAAAATTACAATACATTCATTTACACACACACATACACACGCTCAAACACACACACTTATATGTATATAAATACATATATGTATATATCAGCGTTATCAAGTCGTGCTGACAGCACAGAGTTCCTTGACACACTCTGCCTAACTCGTCCAAACCATCCCTATAATATATCACTATAGTTTGGTATTCGTGCCATGTGTCCGTATCATCCATTGAACAGTCTAGCATTCTTTCTATCCATCCCTATCATCAATCAAAACAGTCAAGTAATCTTGCCATCTATAACTATCATCGATAGATACAGTTTAGTATTCTAACCATCTATCCCTTTCAGACATCGCTAAAGTCTTGTATTCTTGCCACCCATCCCTTTAAACCATCGCCCCTCTCTGGGCGCCATACATCCCTATCATTCATTGGAACAGTCTGTTATTCTCTATCATCCATTGGACAGTCAGGGAATCTTGTAATCCATCACTATCATCCATCGCTGTAGTCTGGTATTCTTGTCATGAATTCTTATTATCCATCGGTACAGTCTAGAATTCTTGCAATGTGTCCTATCATCCATCGACATAGTCTGTTGTTCTTGCCATGTGTCCCTATCATCCCTCACTACAGTCTGGTATACTTGTCATCCATCTCGATCATCCATCGGAACTGTGGTATTCTTGCCATATGTCCCTATCATCCAGTGGAACAGTCTGGTAATCTTGTCATCCATCCCTATCATCTATTGCAACAGTATTGTAAGTTGCCATCCATCCCAATCATCCTCTGCTATAGTTTAGGAATCTTCGCACCCATTCTTATTATCCATCGCTACATTCCGGTATTTTTGCCTTGTGCTCTTATCATGCATTTGACAATCTGGTACTTTTGCCATCTATCCCTATCATCCATCGCTACAGTCTGGTGTTCTTGCTGTGTATCCCTATCATCCATCGCTACAGTCTGGTACTCTTGACATCAATCCCTATCATCAATCGGAACAGTCTGTGTATATTACCACCCATCCCTATAATCCATCAGAACAGTCTTGTAATCTTGCCATCCATCCGAATCATACATCACTTCAATTTAGGAATCTTATCTTCCATCACTATCATCCATCGCTACAGTCTGGTATTTTTGCCATCTTTCCATATAATCCATCGCTACAGCCTGGTATCCTTGCCATGTGTCCCTATCATCCGTCGCTACAGTCTGGTATTCATACAATGTGTCCCTATCATCCACCGCTACGGCCACCTTCCCTATCATCAATCGGAACAGTCTGGTAATCCTACCATCCACCCCTATCATCCATTGGAACAGTCTAGTAATGCTGTCATCTATCCTATCATCCATCGCTACAATCTCGGAATCTTTACATCCATCCCAATCATCTATCGCTACAGTCTGATAATCTCGCCATTCATCCCTATCATCCATCGCTACAGCCTCGTAATCTTGCTATCTATCCCTAATTTCCATCGTTACAGTCTGGTAAGCTAACCATGCGTCCCTATTATGCATCGCTGCAGTGTGATAATCTTGCCATCTATCCCTATAACCCATCGCTACAGTCTAGTATTCTTACCATCCTTCGCTATCATCCACCGCGACAGTCTGGTATTCTTGCCATGTGTTCCTTTTTATCCATTGGACAATCTTGTATTCTTGCTATCCATCGCTATCATTCGTCACTATAGTCTGGATATTCTTGCCATCCATCCCTATCCTCTATCGCTACACTCTGTTATTTCGGGCTGCCGTCTATGCCATTACAGTGATAATATAAATCAGTAGACAAAGTCAGCTAACACTGGTCCGTATAAGGCTAGGTGTCCATGAAAGACTTTTGCTTATGAGTTCGTCTTTACTTCACCAGCATTGCCTAGCAAGTCTTGTTCTTTATATTAAATGCTTGCGGAATGGGTGGTAGTTGTTTCGTGGCTCCTAGGATTTTTATAGGACTGTAAGTAATTTTTTTTTTTTTTTTGCTATATAGTAGAATTGCGAAAAGTTCTACCATCATCTGTGAAGGGATTGCAATGAATGATCATTGCTGGACCAAATGGTAAGATGAACTCCTTCTACGTGAGGCTTAGAACCTTTTGAATAACCTTCTTATTTTCTTCATTGAAATAGAATTTTATTTGCTACTGTTAAATACACTCAGATGTTCAAGTATATTCAACTCACTATTATTTCAAGAAAATAAAATTAATCCATGTAATATTGTTTATCTCAAATCATGGCAATTCCACTTTTACGGGAATAATTAAAGCTTATTTTGGTTTGGCGGTTGATAGAAATGAGAGTGGTTGAGTTTCTTACACCTATTGTTACGCTTGGAAAGAGTCAAGCAAATATCAGCCAATGTGACGTAATTGAACGGTTCATAGGAAATTGAAATTGAATAAATAAACAAATAGATAAATAAATAAACCCGAATATCTCCGAATAGCCAGGCCAAAGCACTCGTGGTAATTAAAAATGACTAGAAAAAAATCTGTGGACTTGAAGCCTTCAACGCCTGTCCGGAGCCAATGGAAACGGATGTTCGTTTCGCGGACATGACTGGTAAAAGTGAGGAGATGACTCATGTTTTGGCAGTTGACAGTGAGAAGAAATACAGTTGAACTCTAGCCATGAAGATGTAAGGAGACGAAAGTTTAAGAGCCCAATTTTGGGGGTGCACCGCAAAGGGAGCTTTAGACTAGCCGTGACCCAGCGGATAAGCATATTAGAACCAGGAAATTATTCAAGATCTGCGTCTGCACTCTTTTTCTCAACAGGATATGGTGTTTATCTTTGTCAAGCAAACGTAATCGTCTCAGTTTCCATACTCTCTTTCTTTCTCTCATCGACAACCTAAAGTTGCATTAGTCAATAAACGTTTGGGTAGTTTAACAGAGTTTCTTGAATTCGTCAACACTTACCACGGCAGGGTACACCAATATAGAGTATCACTTAAAAAATACGTATCCCTCCGAAAATTTTCTTATAAAAAATCAATTTTCTTGTAAAGCAAAGATGCCAGGAATATTTCATTTCTGGTGGAATATTGTTGAATGTAAATGTACAATTAGGTAGGAATTTATTTCCAAACTCGGCAACCTCGTAAGTACGGAATCCAAAATTAATATACGCAGCTGTTAAAATAAATAATTTACTAAAAAATAAAATTTAATAATAAAAAACTTAAAGATTAAGTACACCTCTTATATATATATATATATATATATATATATATATATATATATATATATATATATATATATATATATATATATATATATATATGTATATATATATATATATATATATATATATAATATATATATATATATTATTTTTAGAACAGTTTCAATGCTGTAGAGTTTACCAATAAATAAAACCACTGATATCTGTTTTCATTACTCAATCTTTCCCAAGAAATGAAATTCTAGTATTTTTGTTTAGAAGGAAAGTAATTTTTTTTTTTAAAAGAATTGTTAGCGGCGATACTAAGCAAATATCTGTAATATAAACGTATCTATTTTGCACCATTAAATTCTATCAAATTTAATTGTACCAATATCATGAGGTACCGATTTTCCATTCACCCAACCAATCAACAAGTTAACTATTTTTGATAAGTTATGTTTTTATTATCTTTACCCTTTATTCCAATTAGCTCTTAGAACCACAGCGGTCGGTAATTGTGTCTCTGTCAAGAATGACGATATCTGGGCGCCCTGAATTACAACCAGGAAATCCCAAATTTCACATCGCTACTACTTACAAAATATTGTAAGTTTATATTCTATAGGTAATTTTATTATTAATGTGTATATTTTAAACTGCTTATAAAATATAATCATTTCTGATTTAATAGCCTGTACATTATTTGTAACTTTTCAGCAACGAGTCCAGGGTGAATAAAGGCACAGTGGAGAGAGGGCTAAGTGAATTAAAAGACAATTTTAAAGATCTTGTCATTTTATTAATTGCCAGTAACTTATGACCAACGTGACCAGCAGCTAAGTCAACACATATGTGTTATACGATCGACCATGTTGAATATTCAAAATAACTCTTTTCAAATATAACAAAAAAGACGCTTGATAAAATTTTAGGATAGCAGTCGCCACAAGAGGGAGAGGAAGATAACAAAGTGTCTTGGAGTGAATCTCTCTCGCACCCTAACCCCATATACTCACACCTATCGTATCAACACTCCGTCCAAAAGACCACTTCTCTGAGGTTCAAAACTCAATGGCTTAAATTCAAAAACTAGCATTTTCTTTTATTTTCTAAAATGATTTCACCGGCCAAAGTTCATCATATCATTACCACCCCGCTACCATACATCTCCCCTTACATTATATTTTTTATTTCAATTCAGTCAAACTCTATGACACGATGCAAATGTATTTTATTTTAATTCACGTTTCCGCAGTTAGATGATAAGTGTCAGTTTGATAAATTCTCTGGCGCGCTCACGGCTCCAAGTACAATTAAATTAAAAGATCCCTGAATAGTCACCAAACTAAATAATAGAATAATTATTATAATCAATTATCAGTAAAATAATCAATATAATTAATTATCCCATTAATTATTTTACAACCTGGTCTAATTTTAAAGATGTAGCAAACTTGTGAAGAGAAGAAATAAGAATTTTGCTTTAGTTCAATCGATGAATGAATTAATCCAGGGAAAATTAGAATGATGTAAAAGGCCAAGACGTAACACAAGTGAAGGCTGATATTTACGGACTTTGTAAGATGTTGGAAAGAAATCAAACGTTATGAAAGGCTGCTGACAATATCGACTGACCGGATGAATACAAATACAGTTATTTGTATTTTCCTTGAGATTAAAGATGCAATCAAAATAATTTGTGCCAAAGGATTATTGTGCAATAATAGCAAGCCTTATTCGATTTCTAACTTGCTGGGAGTACCGGGTGAGTTGCAGCTTATTTAATCCCTAAAAATTCTGACCTCAAGCCTTTCATTACTGCTGTAAAAAAAAAGATATCCTTAGCATCTACAGATATTTTATAAGTATGTCATGTAATCTCTTATTCACCGCTGGAAAAAATACATGCACAATGATATTGATAGTGTGGTAAAATAGCATTTACTAGCTTAAAAGAAAGACAGAAAGTAAAAATACTATCTAACGGTGTTAACCTTTTAAATATATATATATATATATATATATATATATATATATATAAAGTGAGTGATAAGTTCATAAAACGCTGGGAAGATTATTTGCGTAATTTGAATTCTCCTGGCCCACAAATCTTATTAAAGTGAAAGTAGATGGTATATGTATTGGGAAATTTCAATTCTTTCTTAGCATTTGTTTCTTAAACATTTACATTCCATTAAACTGTCTCCAACACACGCTCTCCATACTCATATTTCGTTGAATATAGACGAGAATCTCTTTTACAATTGAAATTGATAAATTACACCCATAGACATTATTTTTGAGAAAAGTTTAATTCTTAACAGTAATGTTTTTTTAAAACCAATAGCAAATAAGTTATTATTTGTAGAAAAATTCCATATTAATTACGTCCCCACATTTTAAACAGAACGCTATTAACAATAGTAGATCGCTAAAAATTTTCTCTTGTTTTCGTTGTCATTTTTTCATTTGAAAACAATTTTCGGATGATACATCACATTCCAGCATTATCCAAAGTTGGTTTAACAAAAAACTGAAACGTTTAACTTTTGCATATTATCATATATGAATAAATACATCATCTGAATATTTTCTATTCATATCTCAATAATCACACACACACACACACACACACACACACACACACACACACACACACACATATATATATATATATATATATATATATATATATATATATAATCGTTATAATGAGGAATCTGTAAAATGAGAAATTATTTAATTAATAAACAGGGGTGTTTTATTAATTGCTTTGTGGTAATAATATTGATTTTAATAACTTTACTGGCACCAATTCAAATCGTTTCACACAAATCACATCTGCAAAGAAATTATATAAACGAAATTATATAAACAACACCATTCTTTCCAGCGCGGTTCTACTATTTATATTATCTATAATTATTTGAACGTTCTATTAAAAGTTCTCGCTACACAAAAAATCGAAACCCAAGCAATAAACAGTGTGTGTGTGTTGAATTGCAAATTGATTTTTTGCTTATTTTATTATTGTTTTTTTTTTCTTATTTTGTCCAAATCTAAAATCTATCCGCCCCGTCGATCGGGCTTAAAGTACATTGTAAGATTTAAAGAATAGGAGCTTGAGTATTTCGAGATTTATTTTCACTTTGGGTGGTTGTACATGCCTAAGGTTCATCTACAGTTCGAATCAAACCTTTTGCAAATTAGTCACATTTCATAGCAATACTTGATATCATATAATTTTAAATTGATTGTATTTGAAATAATCACGTGAAGCAATAATTGTGTTTTAGGGATATTTTTTATAGCAACTCGAAACCATATGCATATTACAATTATCAGCTTGAAATAATTACTTAAAACCATATAACTATTAGAATTAGTGAGAACTACTTGGAAACATTAAAGTGAATGCATTATTTGTTTTTGATGGGAATATTTGTATTAAGAATAGTTGAAGCTATCATTGTTTACATCAGATTGATATTATGAATTACTTGGAACCATTTTAACTTTGTGCAAACAAATGACGATTATTAAATTGAAATGAATATTAGAAACCGTATAATAATTCGTATTGGCAGGTATACTTGAAAACTGGGCAAATTATTTGTATTGTATAGAAATATTTATGTAATAAAACTGTATCCGAAAAGCTCTTAATAAACAGCCAAATGAAAGATATAAATATAATACATAAAGAACGCAATTCTCTAATCTTTAGACATTAGATACCCCGAGAAAGGATATATACCAATAAAACCAATCATTCAATCAATCTAAAACCTGTATAACATTCTGAGAAGTTTGAAGAAGCCGATTGATAAGTAATTTACGCAATAAAGACTTAATTTTGTTGGAAGAAAAAATTGCTCTGTCTATGATAAGTGTCTGAATGTAAAATAGTTGACGCGAGCCAATTGGTTGTTTCTAGGATGGATATTGTTTAATTACAGCTTTTAAGAGACACATAAGAAACTGTAACTTTGATATTAAACGCTCTTACAGTGAAAGCATTTATCAATGTATCATTTGCGAAATGAAAGCTAAATACAAGTTGATACAATCAAAAACGTCGAAAAAATGAAAACGATAATGAACAACATTAAACGCAAATATAGAATTAGATTAAGAGAGAAGGAAGCCATATTTGATTGTCCTCAAAATTGTTTCATTTACTTTTGGAAAAAGCAAGGCAATCGATGATGAGGAAATACAAATACTGAATCGATGTTTTGACTCGAGAAACTGCGGCGCTTATACACGTAGTTTTATGGTTAAAAGAGAAATAAAAGAACTGTTAAATGCATAGTAATATCATAATTTCCTTTTGGGTCACATGGCATTTCTTTTTCTTTCATTGGCATTCTCTCCCATGATTCCACTTCACATCTCAGTACAGACGGTGTACATATCTTGCCAGGACACAACCAATTTAATGTTCAGATAGATGCTTAAGAAGAAGACACTAAGTATAGTAGACATGTAATTATTAGAACTGTCATCAGAATACTCTTAATCGTTGCAAAGGCACAAAGCACTACATGGGAATTTGTAGTTTGCTGTTATATATAGATTTAGTGTTTTCTGATAGTTTAAAAGATGCACATGTAACATGTGTGTAACTCATATTTGTATGTGTGTGTTTGCGTTTTCATTTTCTAATCTGACGCTATTTTATTATCAAATGTTTATAATTTATAATTTAACCCTCACATAAAACCTAGTTATTCTTGTGATGCATACTTGAAACTACTTATTCAAAGTGACACAGATCTCAAACAAAAACAATTTCAAGATATGTATCATTATTCAAAATGCATATTATTCTAACATAATATTCCTATCCAACCATGAATATTTCATTATTCCGATGAACAATGGAACTGTCTCTCAAGACTATTTCGCTTAATGTGTGGATGTATGAAATATGGTGGCATTGCTGATTCTTGACATTGTCATCTATTAATTTTGACTTTTAAATGAAGAGTTGTCAACGATTTCATAGGAAAGGAAAAAATCAGATACATGTTCAAAGAAAAAGATCATTCATTTTATTAGCATCTTTCAACTTCCCACTATCAAATTAGGAAGATGTGACGTGGTTATTTTGTGTCAATGAGGGACAGATCCTATTTTTTCATGAACCTCAGCACCACCGCAATTATTTACTTGTTCTGTATAGGTTATAGATTGATTCTTTTTAAGATCTCCATCTTTCGTGCGACCGTTTCTTGCAGTTACCACGAGAGTTCTCGTGATGGGCCCCTAGCAGTCATTTATACAGCCGGCAACCAGGTTCAATGGAGTTAGGAGTATACCACTACTTTAGATTACTACGCTTCTCTCGAAAAGATATCTTTAAAAATGGTTGTCTGTATACTTATTAATTTGTCTATTTAGCGATTTGATTATTTTTTCCTCCTAAAGAAAAAATCTATTCCATCAATTTTCATGACGTCATCATTTTTGGAAAATAAAATATCCTATGTTACAACGCTTCTTAAATCTTGGATCAATGTCTGGCATTTTCCTGCGAATTATAAATTGTTTTAGAATTTCAATGAAATTTTCTCCACCAGCCACAAACGCCAGTTCTGATTTTAATCACATTCAGAAATTAAACTTTTTTTTTTTTTTAAATGGAAAAAATTAGTTAATTACTGAGATTATAGGAAAAGAACCGGGGAACATGATAACTAAAAATATATAAACAAATATAAACAAATATGGAGAAGGGCTGTAATAGAAAGTGTTTCTTTTTTGTTTTAATTTGCTTCTACTACCTTCAATTTTTTAAGTGATTATTCACATACGTACAAGAGCAGTTTCATCGCCACTTAACGTCTCATATCTTGCGAAAACTAGGGTTTTCAGAATAATTTTACTGTTAGTGAAATGAGAGATAATTGTAGTTATTTACTAACAATTCATCAGCGTAGTCGGCGTCGGTAATTGTAGTACACCTGCTACAATGTCGAAGTATTCTGTATCTCCATACCGACACCGACTATGCCGATGACATTGCGATTCTGGTAAACACACCCAACCAAGCCGAAACACTACTGCATAGTCTGGAACGAGCCGCCACAGGCAATGGCCTCCATGTCAATGTACACAAAACTGAATATATGTGCTATGATCAAACAGGCGACATTTCCACACTAGATTGAACCTCTCTGAAACTGGTAGACAAATTCACTACCTAGGAAGCAGTGTCTCATCAACCGAAAAGGACATCGACACGCGGCTAACGAAGGCATGGACAGCTATCGATAAGCTATTCGTTCATATGGAAGTCAGACCTGACCGATAAAATGAAACGCAGTTTCTTCCAGGCAGTGGTCATGTCGATAATGCTGTATGGATGCACTCCTTGGACGCTAACAAAACGGCTGGAGAAGAAGGTAGACGTCAATTACACAAGAATGCTGCGAGCAATATTGAACAAGTCGTGGCTGCAACACCCCACAAGGCACTAACTATACAACCACCTGCCTCCTATCACGAAAACTATCCAAGTTAGATGAATCAGACAAGCAGGACACTACTGGGGAAGCAGGGACGAGCTCATAAGTGATATACTCCTATGGACCCTCACATATGGCTGAGCAAAAGCTGGACGACCAGCTCGAACATATATATAGCATTGTATTTCAAAGAAAATTAAATTTTATATTTGTAAGCCGAATAGGCGACTGTTTTATGGTAGGCCACAATCGCAATAAATGTCATGGTGGAGAGATATGCTATATCGTAATATACGATGAAATATTATGCAATATTGGTATTTTATCCTAGAATATGGTTTGTGTTAGATTACAATAATAAATTGTATGAGTTATAATGTGTTTATGATATATTGCGTATACCACATAGTAATTCATGATTGTATGTACGTAAGGAATATAGTGAATATGATGTGTTAAGACGTTGAAATAATTGTTTGTATTAGCTATGTAATTTTCTTTTATGTGAGTGAGTGTGTATGGTGATGATTATAATCAATTAATGAGCAAATAATCATCATTGCATCATTAATGAAATGCATATTTGATTTGACGTTTAAGCGTGATTTGTCTGGAACGTAAGGGTAAAAGGTGGAGAGTTATGAGAGGTTACAATAGTTTTTATTTGCTATCTGTATTTTGTTAATATTATGTTACCTATACGTTATTGTAATATATGATGAAGTGTTCGTGGGGGATGTGTGGAGGCCTATTACAAATACTCATGAAAACCTAATGTCAACAGGTTGTGAAAGTGCATGAAAAAGGGTATGAGGATTTAATGCAGGAAGGTGGTACTTATGGTGCGTCGGGTGTTATATGTGGTCATTAGTTGGGGGGGGGGTTATAGAAGTAGAGGTGGTATAGGTAAGAAGGATGGGCTATGTGTATGGTTCGAAATGTGAGAGAAGATGTTTATTCTCATGTTTGCATTTGGATAGAATTTCTGATTTTTTGTTTAGCAGACGGTTTTGTGATGGGTAGGTGACAATAGCTAGTTTATCGTGGAGGCAAAGAAGGCATTTTCTTAATGTCTTGCTGTAGGCAGTTGCTAAAAAATATGATCTGCTCCTTTTCTTTTCCGATCATTACAAAATGCACGAAGAAGTGAAGCGAAGGAGAGGGTCTAAGATGGCCGGTTTTGCATACAGACAGGAGCAAGATACGTTTAGTCAGTGGACAGTGTCTTTTTAGTTCTGCTATCGCGATTCTTGTACAGGGCTACCTCAAAACATTTATTCATCTCCGACTTTAAGACCTTTGCAAGGCACCCACCTTTCTTTTGGGATCATACCCACTTTCGACTTCAGCGAGTCTGTTTTTTCACGTTTCTCTACTTCGTGCGTCTGGCACTATCTTACGTCATTTAATCATCTTAGATTCTCCCCATTTTAGCAAATCTATTTATTTACACCTTTATATTTTAGGGTCTTCACAAGGCACCGAATCCTTTTATATTCTCCTCGCTTTAGTGAGTTTTGTATAGCTCAGGTTTTTCTCTACCTCTCAACCCAGGGCAGTCTGGCGCAAGGCTAGTGTTTAGAGCGGTCATAACGACTAGTAACGGTTCCGCCGGGTCCTAGGGCCTTTTGGGTTGAAAATGTTCAGTCGTTATATCATTTTTGGACGCCCACGTAACCCTTGTGATCACACTTCCTTCCAGCATGCCACCCAGGCAATTCACGTGGCATTTTCGCTGTTTTTTGTTTACTTTAAAAAACAGGTGGACATCCTCTTTTGCCACCCGTGTAACTTACGTGGCCAGTCAAAAGAATCTTCCTGTCGTTATTCAACATATATGTACGTATATAAATGTACATATATATATATATATATATATATATATATATATATATATATATATGAATTAATATAAATAGAGTGTAACCACACACGCACACAAATGCACTCAAATGCATGGATTTATATATACATATAAATATTTACATATGGGTATATATATAGATATATATAAATATGAAAATACCTCATATATATGAATATATATATGTGATTGTGTGCATAAGTGGATATGTTTTAAGATTAAAATGTTCGCAAAATGATTTCAAATTTGGTATTTATTTTTCTATATTCCATATTTTTATTCCTAACAAGTGTGTCCGACTTTTACTTCCTCTGTTAAAGATTTAAATCGCTGTCATGTTCCGACTGTTCTTTTTAAAAGTAATAATTATTTTGATAGGATCTTCTGATTTGTTTAATTTCAGATTTGCATCTGTTAGTATTTTATTGGAGATAGTTGTTTGTGGAAACCTCTGATCTATGTAATTCCCTTTTTCATGTTTACAAGTATGTATTCACTGTGTGTATGTGTGTGTGAATGTGTGTGTGTGTAAACACGTATTCATGGATTTTCTTTCATATATTCATAAAGTAGTACACAAATCTATAATTCAGAATATATTTTCGAAGTAAATACATGTACACACATACAAACACAGAATACACACAATAGATTTATAACAATACTTCGATTTTAAATGCCAACATCTGAATAAAATCCACCCCTTATACCCGAGCATTAAGGATCTGCGTAGTAATCTCTAAGAAAAACCATCAACAATTTCGCCTTAAAGGATTATGCTGAACCCTTCTGCAGAAGGATATCCCACAACATTAATAAATAGGGTATTCGAATTAACAGAAAAATACTATAACGAACCCTCTAAAACAATTATAAACAATTCTTAGTATATATGTTATCATACAACAAAAACAACCCATAGTTATTCACAGAAATATTAAGGAATCTAGAACAATTTAAAAATGTTAAAATCAGGAACATAATAGACATAGTAAGAATAAGTATAAGCAAGTGAAACATTAAAAAAAAACCCTAAAATACACACTTACCTTTTTCAAGTTTTGAGAACACACAACACATGGAGTCAGAAAATGCAAAATAAGGAGTGCACAATATAATCATAGAAAGACAACCCAATACCTTCGAAAACATGAAAAAAACTTTTTAAAAGATTGAAATTTAAACTGCATTTCAAAAAATGTTGCGTACATAATCAAATTCTGAACCCTTTACTTAAAAATGGAAAGAGTCCCTTTACATAAAAACAACATTAAATTACCAGAAGAGAGAGAAAATCTTTTGGCATCAAAACTCTTTTGTGAATGCAACGGCAATATAGAAGACTGATAACTTCTCATCACATGAAACAAAAGAAAAATTGAATTGCTAGATTTAATCCAACATTAAACAGAAACTTTCTACAACACATACATACATGCATGAACATACACATACCGACAAGTATCAAAAAGACATTTATGTATGGTGCTAAATGAAATATATACATCAAATCCACCCAGTATCGTTGAACAAATACATATGTGAGTATACATAAGTGTACATACATATATAAATATGTACATACATAACCCCCATATATATATATATATATATATATATATATATATATACAGTGAAGACTTCTAGTCTTTGTAAATTTGTTTTGTGTGTTTGAGTGTATATGTTTAATTATGTCTGAATGTGTGTTACTGAAAACAGATATACGTACACTCGTCCACACATATTTTAAAAAAAATATTGTGTGGATTTTCGATTGGTTTTAAAGAACTCCTTTGTTCTTGCCCTTCCATTTACCTCTAAGGCAATCTGTCTGTCTATCTACTTGTCTGTCTATATATATATGTATATATATATATATACTATCTGTGCAAGCATACATACACACATATACTTTCAAGGCCACTGGGTGGATTTAATGTATTTGACTCTATACATAGGTTTATTTATAAGATAGTGATTGTGTGTATATGTTTGTGTGCATTTGAGTGTATCTGTGTGTATGTGTGTGGTTACGTTCATTGAAATCTTCCTTTAAGTTCCTTTATGAAGACTTTATTTTTTCATTTAATGGAACGAGAAGTCATCTATCTGGTATAATGGTATTATGTTAAAATTTCTCTTGCTAAAGTCATGAAAGTGCTTTGATACAAATAGTCTTCAATTGTTTTGGTAATTCAATGTGGATTTTCTATGAAAAGCTCTGGGACATTAACTTTCAAGAAAGAAAAAAAGAACCCACATATATATTAAAACCTCTCATTCAAAGAAACTCAATGAAAACGACATAATTATTAAAGAAACAGACAAGGAAAGTTCAACTGATTTGAAGTAAAATGTTTTAAAAAACCAAAATCAGGACAAAAACTAAAAGGGGTGAAAAAATATCAAAAAAAATATCATAGCGGGAATTAAAACATTCAGTACAATACGCAATGGAATAGTAACTAAGAAAACAGTTGGAGAAGCCTATTGAGAAGAATTATGTGTAACCCTCCACCAGAGAGGATATCCCACAGCACTAATAAGTCATCATCAGCAGCAGTTGTAGTGGCAACAACAATTCATACAGACAGCACGGGGTTCCTGGACTCTCTTTTGCTATCCAACCCCTATCATCCATCGCTCCTGGAAGATTCTCTTGGTTGGGTCCTGTGTCGGCACAGACCTGATGTATATGTCTGTGCTCGTTGGTCAATGGTTGCACGTCTATGTTTAAGAGTTCATTATAGAACGATGTTCATGGGTTCAATCCTAGCTTTTGTTGACTTCTATATGGTGTATTATTTTATTAGTATGGACTACAGCTGGAAAGAATTTTTGTTTTAACTGAGAGATGAAATTTTCATATAATCGATAACCTCTCAGTAATATTCCATTACTTCTCGATGCGTATGTTGATATCCCATCCTGTAGATAAGATATTGATGCCATGGTATGTGAACTGATCAATTAATTTTAAACACGTGTTACAAAGAGTAAAAAATGCACCTTTTTCTTCAACACTCATGTAGTCTATCTCATTGGTATTCACCTTAAAGCAAATGACTTTTGCTGCTTGCTCAAGGCTATACAGAAGGGATTCGGCTTGAGTAGGGGAATCTATGAGAAGCGTCTGTCATAATTTCTGAGGGATATTGTCGGCTTTTTGCTCTTTTTAATGTGAAACCATTTTAATTATTAGATACTAGTACGTAGACTAGGCAGTGAATAAACAAATATTGTGCCAGTATATCTCCTTGCAAGACTCCTGCGACCACTCTACAGATGATGTAGGGTAAACTGGAATTGTCTTCCCTTGGTTTGGAGGTGAGCCTCCGTTGACCTCATGCGACATCACCTTTCTCATCTCATGACCAAAGGTCACGTGGGCAGCGAGACCCTTTCTCTTATCTTTTTTATGAGCTTCACTAAGAACTTCAGGTCCATAACTCTTACTGCTAAAGCTGTGTGAAGATTTATATTGCCTTGTTTGTCAAAGGTATCTGACCAGAGGTCTAGAGAATTCTTATGAAAATCAAAGTGGCTTTCGGAGAAATTACTCCACAAGTTCAGAGATTATGGCTATCCATCGAATAATCGCATGAGAACGTGCAAAAATCTAAAGGCAACATTATTGTTCATAGGTTCTCCAAGGCATTCGATTCCATAGAACTAATAAAGATGGAGCAAATAATACTTGCATATGGTCTTCCAAAAGATTGTTACCGCTATAATGGTGTTTTAATGCATAGCTTGGAAGAAGTAGCTGGAGATATTAACCTGTACGTGGACGCTAATGAAATGATATATTTTGAAGATGGAGGAACCATCTCTATTTAAAGAGGCAAACCTCTAAAATTAGTAGAGCAGTTAATAAACCTCAGCAGCAATCTCTCATTTACTGAATGTCATGTCAACATACGCCAAAGAAAGGTGTGGACTATTAACCTATTAATAGGTTACCGATCATAAGGAAATATGTGGCTGTGTCAATACTACAGTACGGATGCACCACCTGGAGTTTCACGAAACTCACGGAGAAAAGAGATAGAAGGGAACCACATAAGAATCCTCTGTCCTAGAAACAACAATTCAAAAACAGCCATTATACAACTACTTACCTCTCACCCGAAAACTTTCCACGCAAGATGAACAAGAGTAGATGAACACTATTGGAGAAGTAATGACAAACTCATAAGTGATTTTCTCCTATGGACTCTTTCACACAGCAAGGCAACATTGTCCGCCATGGAAGGAGTACCATATATCAGGTTTATGTAGACACTATATTCAGCTTATAGATCTATCAGGAGCGAAGGGTGATAGGACGAATAGGGAGAGAGAGATTGTGTCAGGGAACACCGTGCTGTCAGCCTTTTCATGATAAGGACACACACA
Source organism: Sepioteuthis lessoniana (assembly GCA_963585895.1). Classification (NCBI taxonomy): domain Eukaryota; kingdom Metazoa; phylum Mollusca; class Cephalopoda; order Myopsida; family Loliginidae; genus Sepioteuthis; species Sepioteuthis lessoniana. The sequence continues at coordinate 115,246,228 of OY757917.1, read as the reverse complement.
CACACACTCATATATATATTTATATATATACGCTATACCATCGAATAATCAAATAACTAATACTAAAACTTGAATGGAATGCATGATAGACAGAATAGGCAGACATTAAGTGTCTGTTTTATTTAAACATACATGTTTAAAAGAAAGAATGCTCATATATATATATATATATATATATATATATATATATATATATATATAATGAATTATAAAACTGAAAGAAATGACATATATATGCAAAGAAAGCCGAAGTCAAATCGAAGCCACTTCAAATAATTCGTGTCTTTTCTTTGTTTAGTTGATCGATAGGTGACACAATTAGTGGACACACAGGAGAGAACCAAGAATGCTTGTTAAACATTCCTCTCATTGGACATTGTATACATACAAAAGAAAAGACTGCTATTTCATTGATTAGAACTATTTTTGATTTTTACTTACCCAGAGTTATATCGAACGATTTTTCAAGCAAAGCAAGAGTTGCATAGAAAATGATCCTCAATCAGGTCGGCTAAAAACCTCAAACTTTAATGAATTAATTGATATCATTCACCTTATGGTTTGGGATGGCAGACGTCCAAATGTCCAGCAAATAGCTGTCCATAGGCATGAGTTCTGGTTTGATCCACACTTTTTTAACTTAGGTTTGGGGTATGAGCAATCAGTGTGCCAAATGGATTCCATAAATGCTTCCACCACAGCAAAAGCTGAAAAGGGCTAACATTTCCCGGAAACTTCTGTCTCGTTTCTGGCTAACCCTCAAAATTTCCCGCAAATAATTTTAACTCAAGACGAAACTTGGGATCACTACCTCAAACCGGAATCAAATATTCAAAGTAAACAGTGAAAACATTTTGCTTCTACAGAATTTTGACGCTAGCAGCGTCATTTGGCTAGGTTATGTCTGATTTTTGGATTCTGAAGGAATAATCATGATAGTGGAATATCATGACCTGGAAAGAGAAAAAACTATTTATAGTGGTATGCATTAGAATTAAGACAACTGAGGGAAGAAACCAAATCGAAACACAAAAGGGAAGTTGAGCGCAGATGTACTATTTCTTTAGGATAAAGCACCCATTCACATTGCTCAGTTTTCAGTAGCTGAAGCAGCTAATTGTGGGTATGATAGCAGCCCCATTCCCCTTATTTAACAGATTTTGCTGTTTCTTATGTTTTTCCAAAATCAAATTTCTTCTGCGTGTCAGCACATTAGAAACAATAATGAAAGAGTTATCGAAGCACCAGGATGTCAACATATTCTGTGATGAAATTGCAATGTATGCGTATCGTTCAATCATGAGTATTTGGGTCAAGGGGAGGTAAATTGAAAAATCGTGAAAAACTGTCTTGTTCATCTGATTCTTTCTCGGTAAGACTTAGCACTTTTTCAACAGACCTCGTATCAATCTGAGTGTATTTATATGTAGTTATTTATTTTTTATTGATTGATTTACGGTTTGTTTTATTTGTTTTATGTTCTTTCACTTAAAAATAAAATTCTTTCCACTGATAAAATAACTTATAAACACCTGCAAAATCTGATGTCTAAATCTTTGAATTAGTCTAATTTCCATTCACATCCCTTGGTATTCATATGCCTTTCTTTATCAATAAATAACCAACATTTAAATGGAATAACCATCCACTGATCATGCACTAAATCGATTTGCTTTAATATTTATAAAATAAACAATAAAAGATAATCAACAAAACCAAAAATAAACAATGTTAATGTATCAATTCTTAATCTGATTATATATATATATATATATATATATATAAATATACGATTTATTTATACAGGTGTACATGGTTAATTTTTTTCGATCAATGCCAATCCCATTTCAAGCGTTTTCATTCGTTGCAAAACAACCATAATTACATCAATTCTCTTGAGCCTTTTAGCAAAAGGATTTTCATTAAGGATAACCACTTACGGAATTAATCAGTTGCTCTTCACGGATATTGGGTATTGAATTTCTTTAAGTTCCTCGCTAAAAGCAAACCAAGGAGCAGCTTTAAGATTGGATCTTTCTCCTCGGGTGATCGAGAATCGATTACCCTTCTCCTAGGGCAATCAAGAATCGATTACAACTTTTTTTTATGACCACGGCAATGTTCGACAAGCACATTAGTTAGCGTTTACAATCGGTTCAGATTTTGTCTATCTTACAGTAGCTTTTTTTATTTTGAGAAAAAGAGATAGCGGAAAATTTCTTTCCGTCCTTAGACCTTGAATGTTTTGAATGGATATGTAGAAGAAATGTTTATCAGCTTTGAGACATTCAACATTACTTTACACCGTGCTCTTCTAAGTTAATTCTGTTTTGCTGGTATATACGAGGGGCCTTCAATAAGTTTCCAGAATTCTTTTGTACAAGCATTTAAAATTGTCGTAGACGCTTGAAAATTTAGGACGTTATTGCTCTACAGCTTGTGAGATGACTGACTAAGTTTTATGATTTCAGACTCAAATAAACAGCTACAGGAGCAATTGGAATACACCCTACTAAAGCCTGATTGTCTCAGCTGGTGTATTTCAAAAATGAAATCTAGACGTGAGGACACTTTAGAAGAACGATATGCAATAAAATTCTGTTTTAAACTTGGAAAAAATGCCACAGAAACGTATGGAATACTTCAGACTGCTTTTGGAGCATCTTGCATGAATCGAGCGTCAGTTTTTGAGTGGCATAAGAGATTCAAGGAAGGCAGGGAGTCTATGAGGGATGATGACAGGTGTGTGCGGAGTAAGGAAGTCAGAACACCAGAGTTGATTGACCAAATAAAGAATTTCATGGATAAGGACTGTCGAGTGTCAATAGAGACAATAAGTGCACAGTTTGATGTCAGTGTGGTAACTGTACACACAATTATTCATGAGGAACTGAAGATGGGGAAGATTTGCGCAAAGTTTGTCCCAAGGGTGCTCAGAGAAGATCAGAAAGAAAGACGTTGTAATGATAGCAGGGAGATGGTCGAGCTGATCAATTCAGATCCCACAGTTCCTGATGCTCTGGTGACCTGCGATGAAAGCTGGATCTTCTGCTATGACACAGAGACCAAGAGTCAGAGTTCCCAGTGGAAGCATGCTGGCTCTCCCACACCCAAGTATGCCATACAGAGCAAATCCAATCACAAACTTTTGATGATCCCTTTTTTTGACAGCACTGGCATGATCTACATGCCCTGGGTTCCCACTGGACAGACAGTCAACAAGGAATACTATGTTGAGGTTTTAAGGGAGTTCAGGAAGAGATTCCGTCGGAAGAGGAAAGCACTCTTCAAATAGAGTCAGTGGCATTTTACCAGGACAATGCACCAGCCCACAACTCCATCCTTTTCACATACTATTTGACCAAGATGGGTATCAAGACAGTTCCTCTGCCTCTCTATAGTCCAGACCTTGCTCCCTGTGACTTTTGGTTATTCGCTAAGCTCAAGGAAAAACTTAGAGGCTGTCGTCATGAGACAATTGAGGAGATGAAAGAGGCTGTAACGAAGGTCATTGACACGCACACACAAGAGGACTTCCACAAGGCCTTCCAGACGTTGTTGGAACGGTACAAAAAGTGCATTGCAGCCAGAGGAGACGACTTCGAAGGGGACTAGAGTTCCATGTGTGTATTATCAATAAAAGTGTCCATACGAAAAAAGTCTGGAAACTTATTTAATAAACTTTGTATATATACATATATATATATATACCCATGAGCAAAGCGTGGATTCATCCGTTCTCCAAGTATGTATTAAACAGGTAGTAATTTAACATAACATAGTCTAATGTGAGTTTAAGTGGTGGTATAATGTAACTTTTTGAAAACGTTTTATTCATGCTCAGTAATAAAGAAGAAAACGTCCTGAAATCTATTTTTCGAAAGATATTTGGTTATACAAAGGTCAAAGTTACTGAGTAAGATTTGTTTTTAGAATAATTAATAAAACCATTGCGGTGTTAGACGTATTTTATTTAAAATAACACTTTTAGGATGGGAAATTAAACATTTTGAGGGAAGTCAAATAGTTTTGATTAGGAGTATATATATATATATATATATATGTGTAAAATATTCCAATCTAATACACACACACACACACACACACACACACATATATATATATATATATATATATAGATATTACTAAGTATAATGAAACACTACAAAACATGAAAGCAATTGTTCTCTCACTCACTGATGACGATGCTTTCTTTGCCATTATTACTGAAGTCCTGAAGGGAGCTATATTTGTACCACATCTAATGATAATCTACCTAGATTAGTTACTACGATCGTCAATAGACCTAATAAAAACAGCTTCTCACTAAAACATTGAAAATTATTTTATGAATAAGAACAGTGTATGTATTTAGCTATCTCATCCGACACTTATGGATGAAACACTAGCTCAGTTTTTAGGCAGAGTACAGCTGGTTTGAAATCAGAGTTTTCCTTCTCCTAAAATAGTTGCTTTACCAAGGCTAAAGCAACAGTGTGCTGAAATAAGAGAAGTTTATCATCATTGGTTGACACGAAGAAAACGCGAAGGTAGTGAAAGAAGTACCGAAAAACGTTAGTGGTTTTCACTTGATAACGGAGATGAATTAAATCGACAAACACGTTGTTACATCACGTTAATTTTGAATGTTAAAAGTTGTTTTTTTCTACCAGTCACATCAACAGAATTACGAGAATTCATTTTCTGCTCATTCGATGGAGGTCAGATTCTTTCTCTTTTAAAATTTGTCCCACCCTCCAAAAAGTAAGGACGATGTTGCCTAAATAGACATGTCCTTGCCTAAAACCCAGCTCTTCTCTTTTTGAGTTTAAATCTCTGAATTCGTCTGAGACTGTCCATGGCCAATGAACTTAAAAGCAAACTTCGGCGGACTCCAACACATGGACACGTTCGTATTGGTCGACCAGCAAAGCTCTGTATTCATCAGCTCTGTGTTGACGCTGGTCACTTTGTAGGAAATGACCCGAGCGATAGACGATAGAAAGTGATGACAAGAGAGAGAGAGATAGAGAGAGAGAGAATCCGTGCAATCAATACAACTCAACGATGATTATGATGATGATATTGACAGAAATCGAAACCAATATAGCGATTTGTCTTCAAAGTTATATCATCCTTCTCGTGTACCTCAGTCTCTCACCAACTCAAATTTCATCGACGTTGCATTTGTTGTTTTTTTTAAGAAAATGGCTCACTGATATTTTTAGAAATAGCCATGACAGAGTAGTTAAGGAACAGACGGAAAGAAAAAAGTCATCTGACCGTTCAACCGCAAAAAGAAAATTAAACGACCTTCTTGAATGTATAAGTTGTTTATTTAGTGTTTCAAACTTGGCTCAAACCTATTTCTCAATGATCTGTGATACCCAGTTTATCTCGGTTGACATCTTTTTCTGTGAATAAAGACATCAGCATAAGTATCGGCAAATTCTATTCTACAAACAATATCTTCCTGGCTTGCTTCTCTGTTCGGCTAACTTGTTTTCTAAGTGCTAACTTAATGCCCAGCCATAAATCAGTCCTGAATACATAAGAACCTAAAACAAACCCCCACTTCCGGCAGATACATCTCTTGTGTATACGGAAAAATATCCTTGCTAGGATCACGCTTTACCACTGAAGATAAAGTTGGAGCCTTAAAAAAAAAACATAAAACCCAGATTAAAATAATTCTATCTAATCCTAAAAAAGAAAAAAAAAATGTAATCAATTTTGAGATGATACCAGACGCCAATGACTGTCACTCGAGATATGGCAAAAATACCAATATATATTTTCTTTCCGGTCGGTAATTTCTTAACTTGCATTACATTTGAACTGAACACACAAAAACCAAAGAAAAACAAACCTAACAAAACAAACCCAGAACATTTTCAACTGAAAATTGTAAGTATACGAATGTACAAGATGCTTGAAGAGTACAAGTATTGCTATTATGGAAATAAGGAAGGTCAGTTTTTGTCGAAAATCTGCATTCTGTAATTTAGTTTTTACCAGTTTGAAGAACCAAATCCAGACATGAAATATAATCATTAAGCCGGCAATAACAAATCAAGATAACTTGATACATACACCCCAACATAAATTGACGTTTTGATAATAGTGCTGCCTAATGTCAACTCTTTCTGCTGATAAGACACCAGCCGGACCGCCTAAGTAATAGTATTTCAATTCAAATAAGTAAATATTCATGTGGAATGTGCGGACCCGACGGCCATATCTATTGAAATTTAGAGTTTTCTGTTCGCTCGGTTCGCCACCTACCAGGTTAAAGGGCCCAGTTTTCTTTACTATTTACACGTCGCGGTATTGAAATAAGTTAGACTAATGCATTTCTCGAATGAAATAGCAACAAGGTAAACGCAAACTTAATCGTTCTGAATTTTCATTTGTTTCAACATAAACAAATTGATAATTGCTTACGTATAAAAACATGAGAGACTAATTAGAATTAATAGAAAGAGATATGAAACAATCAACTAGATTGCCCATTCGGCTGGGGCAGTAGAATACACCAACTGCACCTCTGCAGAGAGATAAGACCCTCTCAACGTGTGTCCTGGATATGACACTATGGTGAGACTTCAATAATGCTGGATATTTCATTGACATCACCCCCAGGTCCACTCTGGTCCGGAGTTGTAGTGTTATATACTCACATAATAAATATGCTTATATACACATATACATGTTCATGCAGCATCATAACGACACAATAATAGATAGACGCACGATGATAAAGTCGCAGGAACAAAACGACGCACGCAGGAAAGAAGACGCAGGAAGACTTCTTTATAAAACATTTTACCTCTCACTTTATTTGTAAGGTTTCGAAAAGGGTTACTCAAAGTTTACGTGTGAGAGGTAGCTGGGGACCGAACATTACTGAAATATTTTGTCCCCGAAGTTATGGGCGTCAGCGTTGTGTCTTTCTCGTTCTTCATGGCTGCTCAACCGGACACTGGAGTAAACTCTTCTGTGTGCTGGCTTTCCTTACTACGTCGCGTCAACTTCCGTCTTCCACTGTACTGCTTGCCCTCCTTCTCGCCTATCTCCCTTTGTCCTCAATTCGTCGGCCTTATATTACCTTCAAACTCCCACGCAGTAATATAGACATGCCTCAACGCCTACGCAACCTCTTCCGATTTCCAGCGACCGGGATGTGTCACTTCCTTCCGGTGCACCACCTTGAATGGCATTTTTGGCTGGGTCAAAAGGTCAAAACATAACAGTAGCATCTATGAGTTTAATAGAACTAAATTGCGTTCTTATGCTAAACTGAATTATTTGAAATAGAACTGTTTTGATATTGAAATTGCGTACTTATGTTAAACTGAATTGTCGGAAATAAAACGGTTTGACTTAACTGAATAGCTTGAAATAGAAATATTTTTGATATTTAAAATGTGTACTTACATTTAAACTACGTATTATGATAAAATGAACTGTTTGAAATGGAACTGTTTTTCTATATTAGAATTAATCGTTTGAAATGGAACTGTATTTGATATTGAAACTGTATTTATGCTTATCTACTTGTTTGAAATAGAATTGTTTATTTGATTAAAATGGATTTGACATTAAATAACCTACAAAGGTTATGATGCCATTTAAATTTGACCATACAAACAAATGGTAACCCAGCACCTGTCCTAGAAAATGACACTCATAAACTCCTATGGGATTTTGACATACACACGGATCACTTAATCTCGGCCAAAAGATCAGACATAATAATAATAATAATAATAATAATAATAATAATCACATGAAGTTATAAACTTCATCGAACAGACCATGAAAACCTGGAAAGTGGAGCTGACAGCAGGAGGAAGAAGCATAGCTGAAACAAAGATCCAAAGTGGGATTTTCCAAGGAGATGCACTATCACCCTTACTATTCATAATAGCCATGATGCCACTGAACCACATATTCAGAAAATGCACAGCCGGATACAAACTTAGCGGATCACAAGAGAAGATCAATCACCTAATGTCCATGGATGACATTAAACTATTTGCAAAAAATGAAAAAGAACTGGAAACTCTTATACACGCCGTTAGAATATAGAGTCAGGACATAGGAATTGAACTTGGCATTGAAAAATGTGCCATGCTTGTTATGAAAAGTGGCAAACGACATATGACTGACGGAATGGAACGCCAAATCACGACAAAATTAGAACGTTCGGAGAAAAGGAAACCTACAGATACTTGGGTATCTTGGAAGCTGACACCATCAAACAAGTGGAAATGAAAGACAAGATTCGAAAAGAATATCTCAGGAGAACTAGAAAACAACCCGAGACAAAACTCTTCAGCAGAAACCTCATCAAAGGAATAAACACTTGCGCTGTGCCCCTCGTTAGATATTCGGGACCTTTTCTCAAGTGGACTAGAGATGAACTTAAACAAATGGACCAAAGAACAAGAAAACTAATGACCATGCATAAGGCATTACATCCCAGAGACGACGTTGACAGACTATATGTATCTAGAAAAGAGGGAGGAAGAGGACTTGCAAGCATCGCAGACAGCGTAGACGTATCGATACAACGACTCAAAGACTACAAAGAAAAACACGAACGAGGACTGATTACAGCCATCAGAAACGATTCGGACAACACGAAACGATAGAATGACAACAACTAGGAAACAAAAATGGGGAAAAACAATTCTATGGCCGCTTTAAACGACGAATAATCAACATTTCACACCAGAAAAACTGGACCTGGCTAAGAAAAGGAAACCTTAAGAGAGAAAGAGAATCTCTCTGAATAGCTGCACAGGACAACGCCATAAGAATCAATCATATCAACGTGAGAATAGATAAGACGCAGCAAAATAGCAACATGTAGGCTATGCGGTGACAGAGACGAATCGATCAATCACATAATACGCGAATGCAGCAAATTGGCACTGAAGGAGTATAAGGCGAGACACGAGTAAATAATAATAATAATGATAATAATAATAATAATAATAATAAATGAATTTGAATAGTTAATGGAAACCAAATAATTTTGTATCAAGTATTATTAAAGAAATTATTAATTTTTGATAAGGATACTTAAATCAATTTAATTGTATTAAATTTATTGTGTTTAAGCGAGTTAAATATAATCTGTGTAGTAAAGATTATTATTAGTTGCGTGAAACAATCAATTGTATGCAAACAAATTATGATTTAATTAGTTATTTAAAACCAAACAATTGGGCATAAATCATTAGTTTTAGAGGACGGTGGTCGTTACCATATAACTGTATGCATGTAAATTATTATTATAACTGACAAAAAAGAGTGATTAAAATAATTTTCTTAATGGGGCTTTCAGACTCAAATGAATCAAATTTCAGAATTAAATAAACCATAAGTGCTTGATTTGGTTTTTAATAAATAAACCTCCGTAAATAAGACCAATCCCGAGTAAAAATAAATATTTTGAAAGTTGATTTCCAAGAGATCACAAACTCATTTGGAATGATTGACATTAGAATATTTTCTTTACCAATACATTTTATGTTAACATTAAAATTTATTTTCAACGTTATTTCTTTTCTTGTCATGGCACGAAATTCTTCAGTGAATATTCATTACATTAGATTTAACATTAAATTTGAGGGCAAAATCCAATGATTTTATGACGTTAAAAACATGTTCACCAATCCGGGTTTATTTCATGACGAGAGGTTCAGAAATTGCGTTGTGCATTTAAATTTGCATTTTTCGTTTTATTAAAAAGGTTTTTGTTTGCATTTTTGCACATGGTCCTATCGAATACAAATGATTTTAAACGGATCTATTTAACCCATGAATGACTCCTCAACCGATAATACTACTTCGGGACACAGTGGACCTGGGAGTAATGGCAATGAAGGAGTAATTCCTTCTTATCAAGATATATCTGTAGATATAGGTTAGATGTATATCGATATTAATTGTGGTTGATAAAATCAAAACAGGAGGAAACAACTGCATCTAAATAAATAGAACTAAACAAATGATATTAATGAAGGCAGTCGTGGTGGAAATGTTATCTGCGAAAGAAATAGACTCTAAAATCTGGACGAGTTTATTTTGCGTTAATGCCCTTATGAAAGACATGGTTCTCTTTACTATTCACAGCACAACTATGGGGAAATGGTAGGATGAACTGGTCACATCATTCTTGGTTGCTCAACCAGTATAGAAGATAATCTCTGATTTCAAGTTGCTCAAGACTTATATAATTAGAATAATGGCTTGAAATCCCACAGAGTTTTAAAAAATAATGTACCCTGTTAATGGGCGGATGGAGGTCTCTATAGTTCAATAGCTACCTTGCAGCACTTCACCCCGAATAGCAACCGGTTAAAGTAACTCCTAACGCCTTCAAAGTTCAAACATAAACCGAATAATCTCGAATGACTGGACTCGTCGTAGATGCGAAAATCATTTCTTGCTACCGTGAAAGATATTATGCGCATTTAAACTGGTACTCAGAAATAAAAGGTAATTTTGCCTCGTTTGGCACATTTCCCGCCATTGAATCACACGATATATAAGAAACTGTCATTTATGCAAACTTCTATTGACTGTGATGTGTCATAAATATCTTGGTTGGAGATTCTATTTCTAATGCAGTCAAAATTCGAACAAACACCTAACGGAAAACATCAATCTTTCTTCTGGCGAAAGACTATACCAAATGCAGCAGTCTAAGTCTTCAATTCACTCTCATCTTCTGAACCGAGCAATAAGCGCTGAGATAGTGAGAAAGGCTGTCAGTTTTCATATCTCTAAACGTTATTGGTGAATATATAAAACTAATTTTGAAGACCCTGAGACGGCAGTTATAAAATATGCTTTCTGAAAAGACAAAGATTTCTAATATATATATATATATATATATATATATATATATATATATATATATGCGGTGTGTGTGTGTGTGTGTGTGTGTGTGATATGTATGTTTGAAGGTATGTGCATATATATGAATGCTTGTATTCATGGTTCTATATATGTACGTGTTTATCTGTATATGTATGTATGTGCACATGTGCTTGAATACACACACACACACACATATATATATGTGTGTGTGTGTGTGTGTAAATGTGTGAAGGAGACGAGCAAAGGTGAACATGTCAAGCATTTTCATTAGAATTTGAAAGTTATATGAAACAAACCGTTCTTTTTTTTTTTCGGATATATTACGCAAGTTTTACTCATTTATTTGTTCATACATTTATTGATCGACCGCCAAAACGACATCTTACCTTTTCTGGCCCCATAGCATGTTCAAAGAAAATAGCCTCATGTCAACTATTTTATTGCTTTGGGGTAAGCCTCTAATTTCTAAGTTGAATTATCAAACGTCTCTGGTTGAAATCAATCTAATCGATTACTTTTTTCTAGTATACAGCAGTATGACCTGGGATAAAGACTTCAAAGTATTATTTGGAGGTTATTTGTTCTAATTCTATTAGTAGATTTATTCCGTAAAGTGTACAAATGCTCAGAAATAAGTTTTATATATATATATATATATATATATATATATCAATCGCAACTCCGGGGGTTAGGCTTTTGCGACTCAGCCCGAATATCGATTCTTTTCATCATCATCATATCGTGCCGCTAGTACGGATATCCCTGACCCACTCTCGCCACTTCTCCCTATCGTTCATCGCCTCTGGCAGGTCTTCTGGGTTACATCCTGTATCCTCACATAGCTGTTGTATGTATGTTCGAGCTGGTCGTCCTGCTTTTGCTCGGCAATATGTGGGGGTCCATAGGAGTATATCACTTATGAGATCGTCCCTGCTTCTCTAGCAGTGTTCTGCATGTCTGGTGGGTCTAACTTGGATAGCTTCGTGATAGGAGGCAGGTGGCCGTATAGTTGGTGCTTTGTGGAGTGTTGCCGCTACGACTTGTTCAATATTGCTCGCAACATTCTTGTATAATTGCCGTCTAGCTTCTTCTCCAGCCGTTTTGTTAGTGTCCAAGGAGTGCATCCACACAGCAGTATCGACACGACCACTGCCTGGAAGAATCTGCGTTTCATTTTATCGGTTAGGTCTGACTTCCATATGATCGATAGCTTATCGATAGCGGTCCATGCCTTCGTTAGCCGCGTGTCGATGTCTTTTTCGGTTGATGAGACACGGCTTCCTAGGTAGGTGAATCTGTCTACCAGTTTCAGAGAAGTTCCTTCCAGTGTGGAAATGTCGCCTGTCTGATTAAAACACATATATCCAGTTTTGTGTGCATTGACAGAGAGGCCAATACTCGTTCCAAACTATGCAGTAGCATTTCAGCTTGTTTGGGTGTATTTGCCAGTATCGCTATGTCATCGGCGTAGTCGGCGTCGGTTTTTGCAGGGTACCTTCTGCTTCTTTTCTTTGTCAGCTCGAAGCCGTTCTCTCTGATTTTATCAATCGATGTTCTAAGCACGTAATATAGACAGATGATAAAGAAGTAGGGCGCTAGCGTGTCCCTTTGTAGTACTCCTGCTACAATGTCGAAGTATTCTGTGTCTCTATCCGGTGAACGTACTTTCACTTTGATGTTTCTATAGAGAATTGTTATTTCTGCTACGGTTTCTTTTGGTAGGCCGTATGCTAGTAGGATTTGTTCCATCTTCCCTCTGTGAATGGAATCGAAGGCCTTGGTAAAGTCGACAAATAGTAATGTCGCCAGTAGGTTTTTTGCCCGTACACCTTCAAGGATTCTACGGATGGTCAATATTTGTGAGGTCGTGGATCTATTTCTTCGGAAGCCATTTTGGTTTTTCCTAAAGATGTCGATTTTGGGTTCCATGCGGTTTCGTAGTTTAAATTGTAAATTTTGGCTGCTATGGATGTAAGTGTTATATCTCGGTATTTCTTGGCTAATCCGAGGTCCCCCTTTCTAGGGAAGGGGAGGATACACCCCTTCATCCGTCTGTCTATCGGATTTTAATTATAGACTATGTTGCAGTGTCGGAGCAGTATGTCGTCGAATTGTCTGGTCTTCGATACTTCTGGGGGAATCTCGTCAATCCCTGCAGCTTTCTTATTTTAAATTTTTCTAAGAACTGAGTCGAGTTCTTCTGTGAACGGTCCTAGTTTAATGTCTAATTGCTTACTAATAATTCTGGTGATGGGTTCATGCGTAACTTTCGAAGGGTTTCCTAGTAGGTTTTCGATGTGCTGTTTCCACAGTTTTATTTTTTCTTGCTGGTTTGCAGCTTTCAATTTTGCTTTGGCTGTGCTCTTCCTTCTACTCACTTCGTTTATTGTTTGCCAGGCTATCCTAGATTACCTATCTTCCACCGAATCCCTAATCTTATCTATCTGATTTTGTTGGTATTCTGTCTATTCTTTTAGATATATGCCTGTTAATTGATATTGTCCCTTTTTTAGTTTCATGGCATTTGTGTTTGTTGGGTTCTTCCTGTAGCTTTTGGAGGTAGTTTTCACGTGTGCACGTTTTTCTCTGACCGCGAACGTTTCCCATGGGACTCTATATTTAGTTCTTGGTTTTGTTAGAATACACTTTGCTGCCGCCTCGAGGTGCGCGTTGGCGAAATTCTCATATTCGTCATTTGAGGTACCTTTTTTTAGTCTTCTATTGTAGTTTCTCGAATCTGTTTCTCAATTCTAATACATATTTATCTCTAATATCTCTGTTGTTAAGAAGGGCCCAGTCATAGTGTCTGGTGGTCGCTGTTCGTGTGGCGTTTTTTCGTAGGCTTAGTCGTATTTTTGCCGTGACTATTCGGTGATCGGAGGACCCACCCTCGAAAGATGAGTATGCCTCGTAATTCATTGCGCTATTTTTCCATTTCATGTTAATAAAGACATAGTCTATCTGTGCTTTACTATTGTTCACGTATGTGTAAGTTCATAATTTTCCCTCCCTTTTTTAATAGTATGTATTGAGGCATGTTAATCTATTTTCTATCATGAAATCTGTTAGATGTTGACCATTCCTATTTGATGTGTTGTGAAGGCTGTATTTGTTGTTTCCATTTTTCCCGTAGCACGTTGTTTTTGAATGATACGTACTAGGTAGGATAGCTCATCGTAGAAGGTGACTAGTTCAGTTTCTTCACTAACATTGGTAGGGCTGTTGCAGGAGATGATTGTTGCTCTGGGATTGCCATTAAACGTAGCTGCCATCATCCGAGCTTGTATTCTCTCAATGCTATTAAGTGTTTTTAACGCTCTAGGTCCTATGAGCATTCCTACCCTTCTTACTGTGGCATTGACAGAGTTTTTCCATGCTGATACAGTGGCAAGCGTCCATCCATTGCCAGTATCATGATATTTGATATCTTCGGTGTGCGTGTATCTGTGTACTTGTTTGCATATTATATTATGTATATATTGTATGCATATTATACAAATCAAAATTCCTTTTTATGTGTGAGTGCCTTTATTTGTGTGTATGAGATTCTTGGATATGTCAATCCGGTAATGGCGTTTCATTGTTGAATGGCATATTAACCTTCGTTGTAAATTTTAATGCTAGATCCATCCCGTCTAAGATCATTAGTGCTACTATTCAACTCATGTCTGCGTTGGGTAATAACTTTCCCGAGTGTTTAATTCCAAAAGTGAAAGACGGGAGTTCGAACTCAGTTACCACGATGTCCCAGTCTGGCATGTTAGCCAAAACGCTATATGTCCCGCTGACCCAGAGGTTGAGCGTTTTACATCGAAAATTCTAGTAGCCACTGAGACAGACATGTAAACTCGGTCAAAAACACTTATTTTGAAAAATACAACTGATAATGTTTTTTTTTATAGAATGGCCAGTCGTGAAGTAACAGGTGTGCGATTCTGCACAAACACTGATATCCAATTAACTACATTGAGAAGAAAAATGAAGTTGGATGATATGAATTCTCCTTATATTTTAAATTGTACATAGAAACAAAATTATGCGAAACTATTTAAGTTTCAATAAAATATACTAAATTAGAAAGATTTAAAAAAAAAAAAAAAACTCAATGAGAATGCTTATAAAAAGTTTACTCTTCTTTTTAATTCTTTTTTAATTTATTTCTGTATAAGATTAGACATTTAATTTTTTGAGATGTTTGAGAATAAAACAAAAATATTTTCGTTAACTGCAAGTAATTATTTACCTAACGAGGTTTTCCTAAAACAAGTAGGCAAATTATCCACACCATACACTATGCAAATGATATATAAGATAAATAGCAGAATTTTAAACGTATGAATAGCATTATTTGTGACGGCCGAGTATGTGTCTCGATTCGTGCGAGCACCCCACACAATAACATGACTTCGTGTCAAAGACAACTTGTTGGGAGGCTGCATAAACATCAAACGCATGAATAGCGGGGGTTGTTTTGTGTCAAATCCAACTATATTAGACTTTAATTGAGACACCACAAATAAGTAGAAGTGAAATTGAAATCAAGTAATGATTCTTTAATCCTCATTGGGACTATAACGTGAATAGCTAAGGGATTAGGGAGGTAGTTTTGGTTACAGACTAACAGACCCACAATATCAATTATAATAAGATAGCAAATTCTGTTAAAATGAGCCTGAACATCGCTGATGAACTAAAGTCACCCTTAAATATATATATATATATATATATATATATATATATATATATACTAGCTGTATCCGGCCACGCGTTGCTGTGGCTCAGTTTGTTTAAAGGGGAAAAAAAGAAATGCATCTTTCTAATATGTTTAATTTTCCAATATTTGTGGATACACAATATTCTTGGTAGTTCCAGTTTCCGTGTAGATAAAGAGATTGTCTGGATTGTGAGAAGCAATCAGTGTGTAAATATAAGCCGCACAGTTCTAAAGATTGTCCCTGTGATTTGTTGATCGTGATTGCAAATGCCAATCGAATTGGGAATTGCAATCTCTTAAATTGAAATGACATATCTGTTGGAATCATTGGAATTCGCGGTTGAGGACATCTTCACCATTGAAAGGCCCAGTCAAAATAGTTGCTTCTATGATGTTGGACATTAATTTTTTTACTGAAAGACGTGTGCCATTATAAAGCTTGAGCTGGTAAATATTTCGCAACATGATAATTGGCACACCATAAAATATGTATGAAACAACAAAATAAATTAGATATCAATAATGAAGAAAAAATTTAAGAATAAGTTTTTAGAATAAAAAGAAATTTACTTACTACTGAACCAACGAAATATGGTTTAAAGTTTATTAACGAAAGAAAACTTTTTAAAGAATGTCTTTCGTTGAAGTTAATCCAAAAAAAAAAAAAAAATATTGAAAAAACAAAATAAAATATTTAGTAAACAATTCGTTACTACTGAACTAACGAAATATGGTTTAAAGTTTAGTGTCTTATCGATAATAATAAAACGAAAGAAGGTCCCCGTGGTGTAATGGTTATCCTCGCAGGAAATGGACACGGCGACACGAGTTCAAATCCTGGACGAGAGTGATTGCATTTCACATAGCACTAATACCCTTGGGAATGGTATGAATCCAATTATTCCCCCTCCAGCTATGGGTAAATAGTAGGACAGACTGGGTTCTTCAGCCTTAGTGAGGCAACTAGTCTAGGAGAAGGAAAACACTGAATTCAAACCTGTTAAAATCCGCTTAAAAATGACCTTGTGTCATATCCTGCTCGAGCGAGGGAGTTGGTACATATGATAAAACGAAAGAAAACTTGTTAAAGAATCTCTTTCATTGAAGTTAAACCAAAAAAAGAAACCAACGAAATATGGTTTAAAGTTTAGTGTCTTATCGATAATGAAAAAACGAAAGAAAACTTATTAAGAAATGTCTTTCGTTGAAGTTAAAGAAAAAAAGAAATGTTGAAAAAAGTAAATAAAATATTTAGTAAAGAATTCGTTACTAGTGAACCGACAAAATATGGTTTAAGAAACTTTTTAATGGATGTCTTTCGTTGAAGTTTAAAAAAAGGTATGTTGAAAAAAGAAAAGAAAATATTTAGTAAACAATTCGTTAGAATGAAAAGAAATTTAAACGAAATATGTTTTAAAGTTTAGTGTCTCTGTTTAAGTTTACCAAAAAAGAAAGAAAAGTTATAAAAGCAGAAAAAAATTCTCACATAAAATTCTTGGAAAACGAAAGTAATGTTTACTTTCTTTATTTGCGTTCGGCTTTTCTCGGGGAAAAACGACTTATTAAAAATATTTTTTTAATTGTTGTAATATTTTTGGATATTAAGTATATAAAAACACGCCCGTATTCGAATAAAATACTCTCACAAAATTTTAAACCAATTAGTGGTATAAAACTGGAGATTATCGGTTTGTAACAAACATTTACATTTATATATATATACGAGGATAATTAAATAAGTTTCCAGATTTTTTTCGTATGGGCACTTTTATTAATAGAGCATGCATGAAAATATAGTCCCCTCCGGCTGTAATGCAATTGTTGTACCGTTCCAACAACTTCTGGAAGGCCCCATGGAAGTCATCTTGTGTGAGCGTGTCAATGAACTTCGTCACAGCCTCTTTCATCTCCTCAATTGTCTCATAATGACAGCCTCTAGGTTTTTCCTTGAGCTTAGGGAATAACCAAAAGTCACAGGGAACAAGGTCTGGACTATAGCGAGGCTGAGGAACTGTCTTGATGCCCATCTTGGTCAAATAGTCGGTGACAAAGATGGAGTTGTGGACTGGTGCGTTGTCCTGGCGGAAACGATTTGAAGAATGCAGGCCCCTTCCGACGGTATCTCTTCCTGAATTCCCTTAAAACCTCAACATAGTAACCCTAACCCTAACTCTTTGTCAACTCAACTCTGGTGTATTAACTTCCTTACTCCCCCCACACCTTTCATCATCCCTTAGAGACTCCCTGCCTTCCTTGAATCTCTTATACCACTTAAAAACCGATGCTCGATTCATGCAAGATGGTCGAAAAGTAGTCTGAAGTAGTCCATACATTCGTGTGGCATTTTTCCAAGTTTAAAACAGAATTTTATTGCATATCGTTCTTCTAAAATGTCCTCACGTCCAGATTGAATTTTTGAAATTAACCAGCTGTGGCAATCAGGCTTTAGTTGGGTGTATTCCAATCCCTGCTGTAGCTATTCATTTGAACCTGACATCATAAAACTTGGTCAGTCGTCTCATAAGATGTATAGCAATTACATAGTGAATTTTCAAGAATCTACGACAGTTTTGAGTGCCTGTACAAAAATAGGCTGGAAACTTATTGAATGCACCACGTATATATATATATATATATATATATATATATATATATATATATATATATATATATTCTAGAGTGTTAATAATATCCCAGTAGGAAACTATGGTGAAAGAACTCACCTTTGTTAATAGTATAAAAAAGATAATATAGCTTTGAGTTCATAACTGAAAACTAAATGTTGAAATCAATCAAAATGTGATATAATGAATGAAACGTAGCCAGAGATTTTTTTTGAAAGTTTTACTTACTAATAATCTTAATAAAGTCCCCTTAAGGCATTGGAGAAATCTCTGAAGCATAATGGCTAAATTGCTGCACACTAACTTCAGAGTAAGCGAGTTTGAACTCCAGAAGATCTCTTATGTTCACTTCCGGTCTTATACTTAAGGAAAGGCATCAACACCCTTACCCCCAACTTCCAGCTATGAGTTAAATAGTATCACAGCTGCTCTACAAGTATCACTCGGCATTAATTACCCAACACAGTTTGACATGTTATTAAACAAAGAAACCAAACTAATAGTTCGGCTTGAGGTTGTATTGTTTTGGATTAAGTTGAAGAAGGATCAACTGAAATTTTCAAAGATCTTAGTTGAATCTGATGTCAACTTATCTAATATAAGTAAACGATAATAAGTCAAAGATTTCAATTTACCGGACGATATCTCAGATAAAGTTCTATCGAAGATAATAATTGTATATACAGACAAGAATTTAATAATCTAAAGACCTCTTCATATAAATCACTTTCGTCTGATCTTAAAGTATTTCGATCGTCGATGATGGAAAATTATTTTAAAAACCCTACAGACTGTTGATAATGTCCACTGGAATCTATCTGTGCACGAAAGAATTTTCTCTTTATTATTTGCTTTCGTTTTATTCTGTTTTTGTTTTTCCTTTTCTTTTGTGCAATTGCAAACATTTGTCTATCGTCTTTTCCCAATGATTTGAGCATAAAATGGAGGATGAGGAAGATCCACAGAAAAGTGGAAAGAAAGAGAAAGAAGGAAAGAAATAAGGAGAAGATAAGCTAAAACTGATGAGCATCAGAGAGAGAAAAGGACAAAGACTATGGGAAAAGTGCAAAAGGAGTAAGAAATATTTTGAGTTGGAAATGAAGAGTGAGCTTTAGAAAGATTGAGAAAAGAAAAGTCTTTAGAAAGATAGATAGATAGATAGAGAGAGAGAGAGAGAGAGAGAAGTCTTTAGAAAGAGAGAGATAGCGAGAGAGAGAGAAAAGAAAAGTCTTTAGAAAGAGAGAGAGAGAGAGAGAGAGAGAGAGAAAAGTCTTTAAAAAGAGAGAGGTAGAGAGAGAGAGGTCTTTAGAAAGAGAGATAGATAGAGAGAGATAGAAAAGTCTTTAAAAAGAGAGAGGTAGAAAGAGAGTGGTCTTTAGAGAAAGAGAGAGAGAGAAGAAAAGGCTTTAGAAAGAGAGATAGATAGAATGAGAGAGAGAGAGAGAGAGAAAAGTCTCAAGAAATATATATATATATATATATATATATAGAGAGAGAGAGAGAGAGAAAAGAAAAAAGTCTTTAGAAAGAGTGTAAGATTGAAATTTATAAAAACAAAGTTGAATATCCCCGGAAAGAAAAGATGAAGAAGTACTTTGAAAGCGATGAAGGCAACTAAAATGGGAATCTCTTAGTTTTCCTTCAACTATAAAGTGTGCATTCTCTATTTTTTCTAGGAAGAAGGCATATTTCTTTAATTATAAACATCTTGATATAATCAAAATAACCACGACTACGACCACCGCCACCATTGTTCTAATCAGCAGCACTATTTTCTTTATGACTCTCATCATTTTAATATTCTCATTAAAAATCTTCATCATCACTGTCTTAGCGACATTGATCCAAATTGAAGACATAAATTGTCTCTACAAACGTGTGAAAATTCGAACATTATGGTATTGCTGATAAGACTTCATCTAATTCCAATTGCCACTCATTTCGCATAAAAAGATATGTGAACTCATACTAAAAAAATCTTTTTAATCTGATCAAAAATGATATTTTCATTTATGGATTGATGCAAAATTCATATTTGTCTAAAGGATTCCAAAGTACGACAAACATTATTTTAATTTTGTTGTCTTCTTTAAAGTCATCGTTTGTAATGTTTATCCGAAATTTCTTTTCAATAAATAAAATCACTCACCTAACAGCTATCCATATTGGTAATTATCACCCTGTTGAAGATGTTGCTTAATCTATGATCATCAATAGTAACAGCATTTAATATTAACATCGATATCAGACTCTCATTTAAAATTAACATTAAGTTATTTGGCGTGATTGGTTTTATTATTATATATTTTTCAGTCGATCAGTATGGATTCTGTAATCCATTTGTTATCTTGTGTGAAACGACGGTCTTTAAAGAATTTTGTTATGGAAACAACTCAAGAAAATTATTCTCCTTCATAATTGAATGAAAATAATTTTAAATTCATCATATAGATAGATTGATAGATAAACAGATAGATTGGTGGTAATCGGTAGATTGACGCCTAAATTAAGCCGAAATGAAAATAAAACTAACATCTTTTTTTCTCAAATGTAATTAACAAAATGAAAATATCTTGAAATTCTATAGTTCTCATTTATCCAGAGAAATCGCTACTGACTTCAAGCACTGCTTCCAGACGACTTTGTAGTCTCCAACGTTGTTTGAATTGTTGAATTCTGTTGCTGTGGTTATCCTTGCCTGCCGCCAAACTTTGGTGTTTCATAGAATTTTGAGGGTCTCTTTCTCAACTGCGCCCCAAAATTAATGATAAAGAGGATCACAAACTGAGGAATCATGCGGCCATAAATCAGGGCCTCTGCGTCGAGTGTGAGGATAGGTGGTAATATAAATGGAGGCATAACGCCAACTCAGACACTCTCATAGGGCCTGACTATGGACCGGGTTTTCTTGCTAAGATCACTGTCAATCTTGACCGGAAACTCACCAACAAATTAACGAGTTCTTTGCTCATTACATATTCAACTCTTTCCCAATGCTTGGGACTGTTCTCAGATTGATGCCAAGAACATGCTATTATCAAATTTTTAGTGGAGGGTGTTGCATCATGATGCTGATTTTCTTACAGACTGTGTCAACTGATTCTAGTTTGCTGCAGAATAGACAAAACTTGAAACAAATCAAGTGCATGTACAAAATTGATAATTTGAACTGTTCATATCACAATTCGTCATTCTAATCCCAACCTTCAAAACACACGGTATATTAGTTGCTTACATTTCTTCTTCTTCTTCTTCTTCTTCTTCTTCTTCTTCTTCTTCTTCTTCTTCTTCTTCTTCTTCTTCTTTCGTTTTAGCACTGATTTATTAGCCTCTCATTTCTCTCCGCTCATTTTCATCTTTACTCTCTTTTTTCAATCTGTTCAACGACATCATTCTTATGCAGAGTACTCAATGGCCACGGGCCACATCCTCTTTATGATTATCGTTCATCCTCTTTTCTTCCACTCTTCACTGTCATTCTAATCGCCCAATGAGGTAACAAGATTTTCTTGGGTGATAATTCCAAGAATTTCATTCATCTGCTCCGAGGCCAACCCGATTCCTCTCATCCTCCTCAACGTGATCCGAATTCAAACGTCACGCAAACTGAAAAACTGCTTCCCCATTAAATCCGGACGCAAACAAAGTTTTCGAATAGGCCGCCGGTTAATGTCCTTCGTACAAAATGCCGGATTTTCCTGTTTGGAACGCAGCAATGATAATAGAGTCATGCTAGGCTTTGGCTGACTCCAAAATTAACGGAATAAAGTTCAAGTGGCCTTGTTTATTCAAGGCAATAAAAGAATGTCTGAAAAAATATCTCTTAAAAATAGCTAAAACATCTGTGGAAAGAGAAACATTATTCTTTGTTTATTCTAGATGAAGTTCTGTCAACTATTGGTATAATCAATTGATCAAATATTTGTCTTTGCCCTATTGCGTCAAGGGCTGTTAAATACGTCGACTTCAACTACTCAATGAATGTCCGGATATGATACTAAACTTCATCTGAAGGTGAAACTCTTCCAGACGCTTTGGGGAATATGAAGTACCTTTTCATTTTTATTACTCGTAAGTTCACTGTGACCCAGATTGGTAGCACCTGTTAGAGTCCCATCTATGAGTCAAATAGAACTTTTCAATCATTTACTAAGGATTTTTATAATAGGAAAACATAAAAATCAATTACATTACATATAAATATTTTTAAACAATTTAATTATGTGAAAACAAAGATTAATATCAAATAGAACTATTATTTTAGATAAGAATACTTGACACTATTTAACTGTTTGTAAACAATTGATTTCTAAGAACTTGTTAAAAAAGATACTATACGCTAACAAGTTATATATATATATATATATATATATATATATATATATATATATATATATCGTGGCTTTAAATAATTCATATGGGTTGATATATCATAGAATACCAACCAACTCCTCCTTCTCAATTTTTGAAATCAAATTAAAATCTATCGGGCGGTTCGAAGTCTTTTCATGTCGATGTTTCCAGTGATTTTTCGATCAAAATACGTAATTCAGCAAGATTTCTGTACAAATTTGGCCTTTCAACAAAGTTGATGGGAAGTAAGAGAAAATTTGGTTCGATTCAATTAGTGTGTTGCTTCCACGGGAAGAGAAAGAAGAGGAGTATGAATTGGATGAATTGTATACCGAACTTTATTTTGTGCTTTTTTTGGGGATGTCTTTTATAGGCCAATTGAAGGTATAAATAGCGAATATTTAAAACATGTGTCTGCTGCTTATATTAATATGAATGTATCACATTTGAGTTGTACATATATAATCACTATTTCTATTGATCAGTTGTTGTATCTCCCCCTCTCAGTCTTGGAAATTGAATGAAAGATTCCTTTGATAAATCGTCTCGTGGGTGGCAAAACAGGATGTACACCTGTTTCTGAAAGTAAGCAAGACACAAGTATTTCCTCAGCGGAAATGCCGCGTAGGTTGTGTGGATGGCATGATTGACAGGAGGTGTGTCCCCTTGCAACGCGTCGGTGGGAGGTGTGACCGCGAGGATGCGTGGGCATCTAGAAAATTATATTAACCAGAAAAGATTTCGACCCATGCGAACGAAGCAGATAGGCACAGAGGTTTCACAGAAAAGAAAGACACCATCTCCCGTGTATGTGTCCTTCAGACATCTCAGACTCATTCTTAGTTTAACCATATGTACATTTTGGGTAAAAAACAACAAAAAACAAAACAAAAAAAAAAAACAAAAAACAAAACAAAACAAGAAAAGAAGCTGATTATCTTTTCATACATCAGTGTTGTTCGTTCCTGTAAACAACAGTCGTTTGAGTTTGGTATCATCTATTAATTATATTAAAAAAACCATATGATTTCCAAAACCAATATTTCAACAAATGGTTAAACAATAAACTAGTAACTGCATATCATATTTGGTTACATCATTAAAGGAATTGAAGCAAGAAGGATAATGATTAATTGACAGAGTTTTTATGCCATGAACACAAAATTTGTAAGATTTTATGGCATTCGGGAAGCGTCCAGTAAAAATCAAACTAAGTAACAAGCACTGGTGAGATAAGCGCATTCATATTACTGCAAAGAGTAGACGTTTTAAGGATTAATAAATTATCAGAATCATTTAACAGGAGTAACTTTATCATCAATTAATTTATTTCTAACTTGTAGAATGTTTGGGGTTACCTGGAAACCATTCATTGAGAGTCATGTTCTTTAATTGAATACGAGTTCACTAGCTCTCATTCGAACTGATTGGTCAGCTATGTTTTTCCATGATTCAGGAGTTAATTCGACTGCTAAAGTACATGTCATTGATAGATATCACCAATCAATTATATCACAGTACCATAATCAGCATATAAAATGCAGTTTTCTTTTTGTGTGTCAAGAGCTCAAGTATCAGTGAGTTTTCAGCGAATTTCCAATTTTCCTAAGAATATATCAATGATTCTCAATAGTATTTGATAGAGCAATTACCAAATTTGAATGGGAAATAGAAAATATTATCAACTAAAAGGAGTGAAATTTTAGTTTTCAATCTTTTTTATGTCTTCTTATACGAATTAAATGATTGAATACTTCTCATAAAACACTAAATACAATATAAAATGTTAAAGATGTGATTTAAAAACTTACTAGTTGAGGTATCAGATTTTGGTTGGGAAAATATAAGAGACAAAATATTTTGATTAGATAGTTTTGATTTATATTTGAACTAGATTCTATGAATACAGATATACGATGATAGTATAAATGTTTGAAAAAATAGTTTTAAGCAAAAAGAAAAATTCCTATGATTTGCTAAGTATCTCTTTGAATACGCAATCGTTTTTCTTCCATATTTTAAAGTTGTATTGTTATTTTCCACGACTGCTTGATATCAAACATATAGCTAAGCACATGGGTGTTTTGTTCTAAGTAACCGAAATTTCATTTATTTTACGAATACGAGAATATTTCGCCTTCTGATGACCTCTAATGATCTCAAATAACTACAGAGGTCAATGTTGTTTAACCTTTGTTGAAGTCCTCACTCAAGTCAATATCCACACCAGTATGTTTCTGTATGTATATCTAAGTATGTAAGATAACTGACCGAAGTCGATGGCGAATTGAAGGCTCCCTTTGCAATAGCTACAGTACCGATGTATAGGGTGCTTCCCCTTTCCCGGAATTACTCCTCTAAATCTTGATTCGTACCTTAAAATGCTGAATGTTTAGCAAGGAGGTATCTAGTTCCATTTTTGAGTCTTTGGTATGACTTGACATGAGATTGAACCCCGGTCTTCTGGACAATTGGCAAACACTCAAACCGTCATGCCAATGACTTACTCTCTTTCTCTCCCTCTCTCTCTCTCTCTATATATATATATATATATATGTGCGTGTGTGTGTGTGTGTGTGTGTGTGAGCTAAATAATATACTAGCTGTACCTATAATTGAGGAATTGGGTAGAATTTGTAAAAGGGAATAAGAAATCGTACTCAAAGACGTTTGGTTAAATAGGTGTGAGTGACAGGTGATGACCCCGGGATCAAATTAAGAACTTGTCTGTGACTGGAGAATCTCAGTCGGGAGAACATAGGGTTATAGTATTTGGAAAATAGAGTTGAAATTTATTCAGTTGGTCCCAAGGAGCTTAGATGCGCATATGTATGAAAAATGTTGTGCTGATGCATTTACATCTGCGTTGAAAGGGTTAACTTCACGTATTCGGGATCCTGGTTTTATTTAAGGAAAGGTTCCCCTCATTGATAAGAAACAAATAATAGTAGTACTTGTTTCTCCCGATGAAACCATGTTAAGCCCCCAACTAAAAAAGAGATGGACTATCAAAGAAGACAACATAGGAGTCGAAACTATCATTGCTGTCTTTCGATAGAACTAACAGAGACTTATACAATATATATATATATATATATATATATATATATGCGTGTGTGTGTGTGTGTGTGTGAGTGTGTGTGTGTGTGTGTATTGGCTATATGGTAATTTGATCTCAGTGATAAAATTGATATTCTTCCAAGTTGTAGCCGTGTCACTACTTATTAATGGTTGCCCCGTACACTTGGACTCTGAGAAAATGCTTTAAGAAAAAGCCTACATGGGAAATGCACAAAGAAGCTCTCTACTGTTTTTGAAGAAATCGTAGACGCAGCACTTTACAAAACAGCAGATTCAAGGCCACTTATCCTTCTCATCTCATTGAGAAGAATATTTCAAAATGGCGAGCAAAACATGGTGGGAACTGTTAAAAACTATTGGAGAAATATGTACGAACTCATTAACTACTTTCTCATAGGGACACATGAACACACCAATGTTCTTCAACCAGTAAAAACCTACCTTCATCAACTCAATGCAGACACTGCCTGCTTTCTAACGGACTTACAATGTGAGATGACCAATAGGGAAAAAGTATCCAATAAATCCATGCTATCAGTACGCTTCGATAATGAGGATGATGTCTTCGTTGTTTTTGCAACACAATAATTAATTTGGAATTGTCAAACTTTCAATTAGGTGTAAATTGATTACTTGTGGGTTAAGGTTTGTTTTGTGATCCGTGTCAAAAACATTCATATACTTTTATAATTTGATTACACGTGGGTCAAGTTCCTATCTTGTCCCGAGTCCAAAACATTCATGTATTTTTATGATTTGATTACACGCGGGTCAACATTCATTTATTCTTATAATTTAAAATTTCCAAATGTGCCGTGTCAAAACCATTCACGTGTTATTATAATTTGATTACTCGTGGGTCAACGTTTCTATCATGTTCTGTGTAAAACATAAATGTGTTTTTATAATTTGATGACACGTGGGTCAACATTTCTATCGTATTCTGCGTCAAAAACATTTTGTGTTCTAATAATTTGATTTCACGTGGGTCAACGTTCCTATCGAGTTCTATGTCAAGAACATTTATGTGTTAGTATAATTTGATTTATACTCGACTTGAATCTTAATCTCGATTGAAAAACTTCATTCAAACTTCCTATTCGTGAATCGAGTCATAAACACTGGAAATAAAATCCTTTTTTCATTTTTCTACATGAAGTTAGATAGCAAAAACATTCGATGATTCTCTACAATCGATTGTTTTTCAAGCGATTGTTTTTATTTCTACCTGACACAAGAAGAAAAAATGGTTTGCTCTATTTTTCCTATCATCTCAGAATATCTTACAGTGTAATTTCATGAAGAAAACATAGCATATTTCAAAGAAGACCAGAAAAGTTGTTATTCGATTAAAGATCATACTAATCAAATATGAACGGTTATCGAATTCACAAAAAGTGAACAGATGCTGAAAAGAAGACTGAAAACTCTGCGAACTTCAGATTAAATCGTAACATAAGTTCGGTTGAAAATAAATTATATAGACATTATGTATATGATCTTGGAGACGTTTGTATATACGTGGGTCATTCAATAAACATGGTGAATTTTGCTTCAAGAGTTATCTATAGGAAGTACTATTTGCAGTCACATTTTTCCGGGAAATCAACCATAAAGGGGACTTTCATGTCACATGACCTTCTTTAACAATCGCTTTGTCAAGAACTTTCTTTTTACCGGAGAAAATAAACGATTTTTATCGAAAAATATGCATCTCCATGCACATCATAAATTCTTCTGCAAATTTCTAATGGTCAGCACTTCTCAGCGATCAAAGATTTGATGACTAACCATTATAAAATCTTTGAATTCCACTGCTTGATTTGGCATTATTTTGCTTAGCATTAAAGCAATTTTTTTTTTCCATGATCAAAATAATTTTAGTCATAAAACAATGCAGGATGTACACTTTTGGAAAAAAATCATGAAAGCATTTTATTTTGCTTTATGAAAAAAGATTTCCCTTATTTATTGGATGACACACGTATATATATATATATATATATATATATATATATAAATATGTAATGCCGTGGTAGAAGGGGTTGGAATGCTTATCAGTCCTCGTACACTAGAATCACTTAATAGCATCGAGAAAATACAACCGAGAATGATGAGTGCTACGTTAAAACTCCAACTATTATCTCCTACCACAGTCACACAAATGCCACCTTTTACAACGAGTTATCTTCCCTTGTCCGTAGCATTTCCAAGCACAACTTTCAGGAACATATTGACCTTCGACCCAGCCATCAATGAAGAAACATGTGCATCCTGTCGAAGATATCAGGGTATCACCTTGACCCGTGGACGGGTTGAATTCGGTGCAATTGCGACGCCCACAAGAAGCAGGTGGTCGTAAAACAATTATATAACCCGGTGCCACATACGGTTTGAGTTAGTTGGAGTCAGTTGCAGTTGGAGTTCGAGTTGCAGTTCGAGGCAATGAGAACCAGCTCTAAACAGAGGGCTTGCAACCCTCAGTGACCCCTGGTTGAGCAGCCCAGCAGAATGAGAAAGAAGTGCTGCTATAGTCAGAGGAACTTGAGGTCAATATGTTGCAGTCTGTTCCATCTCCAACTCACCTTTCACACACAACCCTTTCGCAACCCTTTCGAGAATTAAGTGTGAGAGGTATATTTTTCTAAAGAAATCAGTTCGTTCATCATTATTGTTGATTATGTTTCTGCACATATATGTATATACGCATATAGTTGTATCACGGCTATACAACATATCTAATCATCGGTGTAGACATGAATGCTCAATCGGTAAAGACTAAAACAACAAGTTCTGCTTTGACTACTCGTAAGACAGAAATAGAGAAAATCTTAGAGACTTCTTACTAGAAAACAGACTAAAATTAAATGAAATAAAACAGTTAAAAATAAATTCCAGAAAAAGGAGAGAAAACTATGGACTGACACCGACACGAATAATATGCTAATGCACAGATCGATTCCATACTTATAAACAAGAAGTGGATTTATAGTGCGCTCTGAACTGTGTGAACAGGTTCCTCTTTTTGAGGTGTATCTTCCGATCATAGAATTTTCACAGCAAGGATACATCTTAGACCACGCAGGAATAAGGCCCAAACAGCCTAAACCACATACTATGACTCGTTCTAACTTAGCACTCGAGATATTAACGGTTAATGTAAGGTAACTGTAAGAAACGATTCAATACTCTTTAGGAGATATCTGAAATACACACCGAATGACGAATACGAAAATCATGTCAATGCCCTCATTGAAGCAGCAGCAGCAGCAGCAGCAGTGAGGACAAAACGAGATAACCTGAAAACAACAATCTTATTTAATAAAAGAAACCCTACTAATGCTAACGTGTCAGTAACTTAAGAAGACACAAAGAAAACAAACACATACTAAAAGGAACAAAAAATATATTTTCCAGCTCAGATCACAAAAATAAGAAATTCGTTAGAAAATACACAATCACAAATAGTAAGCCAGACAGTCAATGAAGTGAGTAAAAGAAAAAAAACATCTGGAAAGCAAAATTGAAAGTGTTATATAGTCATCTACAGCATCACAACGACACAATAATTAAGACAGACGCAATGACAACGACGCAAGAAGGAAGACGCAGGAAGATTTCTTTATCACTATTTTACCTCTCACTTTATTTTAGGGTTCGAAAGGGTTGTTCAAGGGTTGCATGTGAGAGGGAGCTGGAGACCGAACATAAACTGTAATTTCTTGACCCCACGGTTATGACCGTCACGTTGTGTCTTTCTCGTTCTTTAGAGCTGTTCAACCGAAGGCATGGGGCCCACTGCTGGATACTGGTTTTTTTCATTGCATCTTATCAGCATCTTCTCTTGACCTCAGCTCATCAGGGCCCCAGGCCCCTTCGGCCTGATGTGGCTTTCCCTACGACATCTCGTCTATAACTCCGTCCGATCTTCAACTCAACTGACCCCTGGGCATCGAACTCAACTGCTTGCAATTCAACTGGCCGCAACTGCCCCTGCCACTGCCAACTGCCAACTGCTTCTTAGACTCGAACTCAACTGAGTTAAATAATAATTCAACGCCCACACGATCGCCCACTGGATCTTTGAAATCGAATGTTTAATCGTCATGTCGCGGAAATAACTGTCATGCAGTTCAGAGGTCACTCTCTTCCGGTGCATCAGTCTGTATTGGCACAGTGGGACCTTCACTTTGTCCCATATTATAAGCCTTAATCCGCCCACGCGATCTCTTTTGATTACTGGCCATTGGAATGTGTCACTTCCTTCCGGTGCATCACTTTGGAATAGCATTTTTTGGGGGCCGAGTCGAAGGTCAAAACATAACAAAAGCTGCCAGCCAAGAAAAACGTATACAGATGCGGAAAGATCATTTCAAGAAACTGTTTGGAAACTTCCCTTAAATCACTGATAGACTTATAACAAAAATTATTAATAATCAACCAACTAAACATAAAACTAGGACAGTTTGCTCAAAAGAATCTCAACGTAGTACTGACAGAAAAGTTGCCGGTCTCGACGAAATACCTACGGAAGTATAGAAGACAAGGGATTTTATGACTTTCTTCTTTGATTGTGCAACGCCGTATATAATTAGAACACACAATATATGAAACGCTGCATATCTTCCCCGTCTCTAAGAAAGGTGACCTCAGTATCACCAAGAACTACAGAAGCATAACCCTCTTACTTCTATTGCAGCCAAGTTTTATAATATCCTCTGCTTCTCAATCGCATCGAATCGGAAAAGGGGAAAATTCATAGGTGGAGTCTAGAAGACCCCGGTCAAGAGTAACAGACGATAGGGACGAATTGAGAGAGAGACAGAGAGAGACAGAGAGAGAGCAAGGGAAATCCGTGGTAGCAGCGCGACTTGATGATAGTCACACACACACACACACACACACATATATATATATATATATATATATATATATTGTTCATATTTTTTTCCTTATAGACAGCGGAAAGTTCTTGTTTTATTCTTTTCTTATAATTTTCTCAAGTTTTTTTTGCTGGTTTCTTGGTAACAGTGTCAAGGTGACAGAGAAATTGCTCAAGTACTTTTGACCACATAAATTGTTCGACTTCTGGAGGATTTTTTAAAGGTGTTTGTTTTTGTATAGTTTGGGTGTGATATTCATTTTGTTAGACATATGTATCATGAATTGGAATGCTTGAGTTTGCAAGTTGTTTGTTGAAGATGTTTCATATGTTTGTATCCGTGTTGAATGTTATTTTATCTATTTCTGATTATTTAAATTTCTTTTTTATGGCTTCGAAGATTTGGAAGTGTTTTTCGCTGTATTCATTTATGATTTGGGTGTTATTGGCAATAATTTTTCGTATTTTTACTGCTGCTAATTTATCCGTATATTGATTATGTATTGCGTTGTTTGATGGCTTTTGTATAAGAAGAATGGTTTGTACAACGACAAAATAGAACGGTGGTTGTAAGGCTAATGCAGCTATCAACAGTAATTAATAATAAACTCTTCCAAGAAAGTAAATATCGCATCTATGGTAAACAAAAACAAATGATATTTAAAAAAACAACTCCCTGAAAACATTCAACCAATACGATCAAAAGCGTTTCGAAAAAGAATCTTGGGCAATTTCTCTATCAAATGGATAATGATACAAGCTTGGAAAAATCCCGCTTAATCTAATCTAAATGATAAGATTTCCATATAATCAATCACCGGTCGATAGCATTCCAGACCTCTAGCAGCCGTATCCTGACATCACTTTCAGTAAATGAGCTATTGCTACCGATAGATGAGAACTGATTTATTGATTTTAGAATTGTAGCGGCCTGGATGGAATTTCCCGTCGATCTTGAAGTATGAGGGATGAACAGTTCAAAAAAGTATGGGAACCGTTCAACTGGCTAGGCAGGTGATTTCAGGGAATAACTGTATAGAACAACCAAGACTTTTTCGATAAACCGATAACAGAGGAATGGAGTACAACTATGCAACATATTCTACCGAACAACATTACTCAGATTTTGCATTCATAGTTTTTACTCTTATCTTCGATAGATTACTCGACCAAGGGTAGAGCACCCATGATTCCAAAGTATTTATTCAATGATAGGGAGAAGAGAGAGATAAATATTTTTCTCAAGAATATTAGCATGATAAAAAAGACTACTATGAAAAAGTGCCTCGTATGAAAAAATGCCTCGTCTAGGATCTAAAAACTGCGCTTCGAGTCCTTTTCTTGACGAAGATAACCATTACACTAAGTTACTTATATACACACGTATATCTCATACATAAATACATATATATATATATATATATATATACTGTTACCTAGAGAAAAACTGTTTCGTCGTATCACAACTCTTCACTGTGGCTAGACTCGTCGCACACTTCTAGCTGGGATTGAATCCCGCCTAACTTTACGCAAGACGTGTTATTTAACCTCTCAGCCATTTCGGCGAAATACGTTAGCTCAGGAATTATAACGCATATGTATTTGCTTTAGTTTGTTTACATTTTTACTCTATCGGATATCAGAGTGCTCAATTCTTAGAAGATATTTGCATTACGCGAGTGGCAACCGTTAATTCCTTTGCCAGAGAGCTCAACCCCAAGACTTTTCCTCCATTTAAGTTATTAAAAACCTCTTCTGGGCTTGGGAGTGGATAGTGGTAATCCTTGAGTGCAGCATTCAATCCTGTAGAAAAGTCTGCGCATACTCGGATTTCCTTCGATTTTTTTCTTATATATACAGTTGGAGCAACCCATTCACTGAATTCTACTTTCGATAATATGCCCATATTCACTCATCGGTCTAGCTCTTTATTTATTTCTTCGGTCGCGACGAACGGTACGTTTCGCGTCTTTCTAAAAATGGGGCGTGTATTTTCCTTCAGTTCAAATTTTGCCTTAATTTTAGTACATTTGCCAAGACCAGCTGAAAATACTTTGGGGAAACTACCTTTTAGTTACATTTTAATTTTTTCAGTTTCGGCCGTAATGCATTCTACTTTTGGCAAAACGTATTAATTGGTTGATCCCAGAGATTAAATTTCTGAAACCAGTCTGACCCAAACAAATTTTCTGTGTTCTTCAGTACGAAGACTTTTAATCTTTTGGTTATACCATTTAGTGATACTGGGATAATTATTTTGGCTTCAAATTTCATTTTCTTTCCTGTTAGCGTTCCCGCTGTCTTGCTTGTCATCTTTATTATTGACCTATTTAATTTGTAAGTTTATTAATGATAGATCAGAGCCAGAGTCTAACTGAAACCTTACCGACTTATTTAGTACTTTGACTGTTATGTATTTACGAACGACTTTGTCTGACTTGTCCTCGCTTTTTGGATGTCTGACTCTGTTTTTAATTATTTTTCTGTTTTTACACTGTCCGAATTTATCGCAGTTTTGACATTTTTTTGTACGATAGGGACAGTCCTTGGCCCAATGTACTTTTCCATAGCGGTAGCAAGCGCTGCGTGTTTTTTTTTTTTTTTTTTTTTTTTTTTGTCACTAGTCTGCCTGTATTGAAATTTTGGGTAGTCATATTTTTTCTCTCTTTTACCGGAGAGTATGATTGGCATCTATGCTTGACTTTCCTTACGTAAGCAACACCAGACTCCTCGATATGTTTTGAGTCTTTTCTGACTCTCACTATCCTCTGACAGTCTTCAGCCAGTTTTTGAAGTGTGAGATCGGGTTCGTTCTCTAATTTCGACAAAACTCTGCGTCTGATTTGCGCGTCTTTTGCCGACACTCAGCCTTATGCGAATATCAGATATTTGAAGTTATCTGCTGACAATTCGCCTTGTTTAAAATCTTCGCAGTTTTTATTGACGACCGAGGCAAACTCTAAATAATCATCACTGTCTCTTTTTGTTAAGTTGAGACATTTCCATCTTTTGTGGAATAGAGACGTTTTGGAGCTGAATAATTCTGACAGTAATTTAACTGTTTCTAAAAAGCCAAGTTCGCAAGTTTTTTTTTTTTTGGTAAGATATAATCTACGAATTTGTTGTTTTCTACAGTTCCTAGCTTTCGTAGAAGTAGCCGGACTTATTTTGCATTAGTCCAATCGGCGCAGACGGTAATATAGATATATGTTCATATCTTCTGCAATATGTCTTATCCTCATCTGGTGCGTAGGAAAATGTTTCGAGTGCGTTCCATACAGCATTTTGAGTGAAAATAGTAGTACTATCTGTAGGCTGGTTATTACTTGGATTTTTAAAAAGTGCTTCTTGTTGTTTTTGCAATTGAAGGAAGAACTGTTGTTGTTTTTCCTCGTTTTTTTAAAGATTCTATCTTCGTTTTCTTTCTGAAGTTGATGGGGTTTTTTCCGCATTTTTTTCTTGAGACTCCATTTGGAACTTCATCATTTGTGCAAACATTTCTTTAAGGTCTTCTATTTTTTTAGACTTCAAAAAAATTTCAATTCAAAATCTTTTGTTTTCTCTACAGGGGGGAATTTTTTTTTCGTCAGTAAATATCCTCAGAAATCAAGAATAATTACTCTGTGTGTGTGAGTGTGTGTGTGTGTGTGCGTGTGTGTGTGTGTGCGTGTGTTTTGTACCACACAAATCTGTAAGCACCGAACTAAATTTTTCTCTCTGAAGTTGCGGGGGTGGGAAGAAAAATATGAAAATCACTTTTTGATTACGTGACAATCTTACTTACAGATTTTTTAAAAAATATCCGGTAACAGACACACCCCGTCGTTTGTACAGTTTAATACCTTGTAGTTGTTTAACAAAATTCTTGTTCGGTTCGTTGCATGCAGGGATTTTATTGTAGATTCTAAACACCTTGTAGTGGGGTATCTCTTCGTTGTTGCGATGTATCTTCGCCAGTATGTTGTGCGATTAACCCCTTTTGCTTGTTGGAGAGTCCCTTTTTTTCGTTCGAATTCTTCTTCACGAGTATGTTGTGGCCCTGACAAGGGTCACTAATGAAAACACGGATATTAGATAACAGATTATATCACACAAGAAAGATAGAGTTACATAGAAAAGGTAAGAAGTCTCGTACTGTTCGGATAACACCGATATTGTTCTGCCTCTCTGGCAGCGAAATCTCTCAGTCCTTATAGCAGTGAGAAGAGTTCATTATGGTGATATGGGTAAGGCTCCAACAACAGTTACAAAACTGACCATTGCGATTGTTTCTCTTTATCTTTTGTATTAAAAAACATCTTTTAAACAGGTTAAGCGCCTCACTTAGTCGCAACAAGAATCTTTGATGTTAATCGCTTAATATCTGCCTCAGCAGAGCAGATCAAAGATCCACATATACACACAAAAACACACACATACACACACTCTCTCTCTCTTTCTTTCTCTCTCTGTCTTTCTCTCTTGCATACACATACTCACACAGACATACAAGTACACATAAACACCAAAGTAAAAGTATGTTCACCAGATGGAGACACGGAATACTTCGACATTGTTGCAGGAGTACTACAAGGAGACACGCTAGCTCCATACCTCTTTATCATCTGTCTAGACTACGTGCTTAGAACTTCGATCGACAAAATCAGAGAAAATGGCTTCGAGCTGACGAAGAAAAGAAGCAAAAGGTACCCCGCAAAAACAATCACCGACGCCGACTATGCTGATGACTTAGCGTTACTGGCGAATACGCCTAATCAAGCAGAGACACTACTGCATAGTTTGGAACGAGCCGAAGCAGGCAGTGGCCTCCATGTCAATGTACACAAAACTGAATATATGTGTTACAACCAAACAGGCAACATCACCACACTAGACGGAGCCTCTCTGAAACTAGTAGACAAATTCACCTACCTAGGAAGTAGCGTCTCATCAACCGAAAAAGACATCGACACACGACTAACGAAAGCATGGACAACTATCGATAGGCTCTCGATCATATGGAAATCAGACCTGACCGACAAAATGAAACGCAGTTTCTTCCAGGCAGCGGTCGTATCGATACTGTTATATGGATGCTCTACATGGACGCTAACTAAACGGCTGGAGAAGAAAGTAGACGGCAATTACACAAGAATGTTGAGAACAATATTGAACAAGTCCTGGCGATAACACCCCACAAGACACCAACTATATGGCCACTTGCCTCCCATCACGAAAACTATCCAAGTTAGACGAACCAGACACGCAGGACACTGCTGCAGAAGCAAGGAGGAGCTCATAAGTGATGTACTCCTATGGACCCCCACATATGGCCAAGCAAAAACAGGACGACCAGCTCGAACTTACATACAGCAGCTGTGTGAGGACACAGGATGTAACCCTGAAGACCTGCCTGAATAATAGGGAGAAATGGCGAGAGAGGGTCAGGGATATCCGTGCTGGTGGCACGACATGATGATGATGATGATGATCATATAATGAAATGTTCCTCAAAGAGAATAATAACATTGCAGTATCTTTTATTATTCTTTGTTTATCTATACCATAATATGAAATCATTGCTTCTGTTACCCCCCCCCAACTTCAGAGAGAAAAATTTAATTCTGTTTGTTTGGGACGGAATGTCTTAGAGTTACTTTTTATTTTCCTAAATTGCCAGGTGATGAAAGTGATATTACTTTTTAGCTGAACTCTTGATACGTTTACGGTATCCTACATTGAGAAATATACTGATTTACTCACATCCCTACAGTTACATTTGTAACGTAATTGAACGGCTCATGGAAAATTGAAATTGAAAGGATTAAAGCAGACAGTCTCCGAGTGGTCAGACCGATGCGCTCGTGGTAGTTGGAAATAACTAGAAAGGGCTCGGAGTTCCTGCGCAGGTGTAGAGCAACCGGAAGCAGGTGTGTCTCTGCCCCTGATACGACGGGTGGAAGTGAGGGATGCCCCGTTTTTGGTGGAACAGAATTGAAATGACCAGCGTAGAAGAAAGTCGCACCTCAATTTTATTTCAATAGGGGGTGAGACCTTTTAATAGAAAATATCAACTAGTCTTTATCTCTCTTACAACACACGGTAGCAAGCCAGCTATAAACCCTAAAAGAAAAAATCAAGTGTCTGTGGTGCTTTTCTCTATCAACCTTCGCGTTCTCCGATATATGCCCGAGTGACCATGTGGCATACCTGTCCCTGCTAGCTACTTATACCAATGCCTATGCTCCACATAATGTTATTGAGGGTATGGTATTCCTTTAAATAATACTTGTTTTTAGATGAAGTAATAAATAAAAAGACGACCTGGTCAAGACTAAACGAATGAAAGCAATAGTTGAATAAATAAACTAACTTAATCGTCCGTCGGTCAAAAGAGACTTTTAATAAACGACAAATCCCAGACAGAGTAGCGACCATCGTTTGAAGTTTGTGTTTGATGGTCTAAAAATTTTAGGCACAGGATTTTGAGCAGTAAGTTGATATCTCTCGTATGTGATGTCGGCGAGGCCCCCCATCTGTCCCAGACAGTAGGTGATAGATATAGTGCGTGATTGAAGGAAGGAATGTGAATCCAAACATCAATCTAGACCGGCAAAAAGTTTTGATCTCCCAAATCGAAGAATCTCATAGGTACCAGAATCGAACCACGAAAAATAACTTATTGTCAGCCTTTATCCTTCTATAATTCTTACTTCAAAAATCATTCGTATTTCGGCCAATTAACAAAGGTCAAATAATAAAAGTAAAACCGAAATCCCAAGTGATAGACTGAGTTAGTTTTATTGTGACAAGAGAAATATCTTCTATTCAGAAACGATTGGAAAACCTGCTTGCTTTTCGAGAAACCAAAGAACGAACGAGAACTCGACGTCTTTTCGCAGAAAAGACAGCTAAAGGACCGAGCAGTGCCAGTCTCCGAAAAAAAAAAACTTATTCAACATAGCAGTCCGAAATGGCTATCCATCACACAGTCTGTTGACTTCAAAATTTACAGCCATTTGTCCCCAGAGCTAGTACAGAACAAGAATCGTTTAGTAAATAAGAAACATATTTCATTTTAATGCAGCCACCACATACAAAAATTTTCTGAGTTGCTTCTTTAAAAATCAACTCACAACTGAAACGACTCGTTTATTGAATTTATTGAGAAATTAATGGAATTGTTTTTTAAATAATTCTATTTTAGAAAAAAAACTTGGTAAAAATATATTTGCGTTATTTGTTTTAATATTCTTAGGAAAAAATTGAATAGAAAAATATTGATATTTCTATAAATGTAATTCCTGAAATAATTTGAATTGTTAAACAATTATCCTGAATGTTTAAATGAAAAATGAATTAAAAAAACACAATTTTTTTAAATTGGGGAACCGTCTAAATATATATATATATATATATATATATATATATATATAAAATTCCATTTTAATTTTTCTTATTACGAGGATCTTTAAATTATTTCCAGACTTTTTTCGTATGGGCACTTTTATAGATTATTGACCCGATTTGAAGAGTGCTGGGCTCTTCCCTAGGAATCTCTTCCTGAACTCCCTTTAAACCTCAACAGAGTAACCCTAATCCTAACCCTAACCGTTTGGCCAATCAACTCTGGTGTATTGACTTCCTTACTCTTCCACACCTCTCATCATCGTCTCTCACAGACTCTCTGCCCTCCTTGAATCTCTTATGCCACTCAAAAACTGATACTCGTTTCATGCAAGATGCTCCAAAAGCAGTCTGAAGCATTCCATACGTTTTTGTGGCATTTTTTCCAAGTTTGAAACATAATTTTATTGCATATCGTTCTTCTAAAGTGTCCTCACATTCAGATTGCATTTTTGAAATTCACCAGCTGTGACAATCAGGCTTTAGTAGGGTGTATTCCAATTGCTGCTGTAACTGTTCATTTGAACCTGAAATCATAAAAATTGGTCTGTCATCTCATAAGATATATAGCAATAACATTTTCATGAATTTTCAAGAGTCTACGACAATTTTAAATGCTTGTACAAAAAGGTCTGGAAACTTATTCATACTCATGGATTTGTATGGTCATGTTACTGTAAATATAAGATTAATACCTCAATTTAAAAATGTATCCTAATTGAATACAAAATGAGTATTCACCAGGATAATTATAAAGTATATGAAACTAGCAGAGATTTTCAAAGTTACAGAAATCTTTTTTTATTCATCGAAAGCCCTTTTTTTGCTCCCTCTTAACGACTGTTATTCGATATATTGTCTATTCTATTCATATGATACCATGGTAATCGATCAACAATTTTGCCTTAACACAGAAAACAAGATCAACATGCATGTGGCACTTTCATAAATCGCTTCGGTCTTGCACAGTCTTGCAAACAGAATATCGATATTGAGTTATAGTGTCTGTATCGCGCTTTTTACTTGCTTTTTCAACAATGTACAATTTAAGGAATTTAGTGATTATTTTTCAGCACAGCGTATAAGGAATATTTTCAAAATACTTTACAAATGGATTGAATTATAAGAATTTGGAAGAGTAATTTAGGAAAATAGAGACAAGAGTGGAGATATAAATAGAAATATCATGTAAATTCCAATGAGAAATTGCTAAATTTAGAATCCATTGTCACGCTGGATTATGCCGTATAGTATAATCTCTGATATTTAGCATTGAAATATGACCTTTATATAAACTCAAACAATGTGGTATCAACCAAAGATCTTTGGTTGATACAGCATTGCTTGAGTCAATTTAATCCATAGACAACCAATAGATGGTAGCATAGCAATCAACACATTTTTTAAAATAACGTTAAATTTGCATTCAATATAAAATTCTATAAAATGAAAAGAAAAGAAATCCTTCAGTGGATTACTCTTAAAAGTTAAATAAATTTCTTCCAATTTCTTTTATAGTTGTATTCATTTATATTTTTGGAGTAGTGTATAAAAATAATTCAGCTTATCAAGAGAAACATTCATGTTTATTCATTAATTTTTTTCTCACCAGTATCAGGTCTGATGCATTAGTTTTGGGTGTACAATTCTCAACACGTATCTGGTATCGGTAAGAATGTACTTGGGAGTAATGGCAGTAAAGAATATGATCCTCACTATAACACACAGTTTAATGCCATATACAGGACACTCCTATTTCGAGGGGATGCCATAAACCTCAGAAGTGGAACAGTCAGTGTATCCTTAGGCCCACTGAAAAGGCGGCTTCGTTATAAGAATATCTAAACTCTTCTGACTTAGGTTGAAAAAAAAGCAATTTAATAGAAAAAATAAATAAAAGATGGAATATCAAATAAATGTTTTATAATTGTAAAAGTAGCCAAATTGTGAAATTGGCCTCTGTTCGAATTTAGTGACAAATTATTCAAAAATATGTTGACTGTTTTTATTGTGAATATCAGTAACAGTTTCTCAATTGAAAAAAATTGAGGCTTATGCCAGAAAGACACAAAATATACTTGAAAGAATAACATCGAACAAAAAAAAATCTACAATATGCTGTTTTTTTAAACATCTCATACCACATATAATATTATCCAAAACAAAAAGATTAAGACACATTTTTGAAAACGGCCCAATTTTGCTTTTAACCTCCGTTAATACACGACCCGGATTTTTCAATCTAACTCTCTCTCTTATATAAACTAGTTGTGAATAGCTACAACATATCAAACTTTAATTAATTATCTTTCCATACATATTTATCTTCTCTATTTATTTATTTTCTTTACTTTTTCTTTTCTTTTCTTCGCTTTTCTTTTCTTTTCAACGTTTTTCAATGAAATTCTGACAATTTGTGCTTTTATCTGCATTCAATCCGTTCTATCTACAAGAAATTCCACGTATTTTAAGAATTGTTGCCTGTTCCAATCACATAATCGTTTTTATAATAAAAAGAACGTTAATTGAACGGTTATGAGGTCTTTCTTTTTTCATATATTTTCTCTTTTCCCGTTATCTTAATAAAACATCCATTGGTGTTCAAACAACATTTTCCGCTATCTTAGGACGGTAAAAAAATGTTACTTGAACAGCGATGAAGGTTTATTAAAACCGAAACGTCTTAACATTGACTTTCTGGCAAAATATAATCATGTCTTTGGTTTCTTGTTTTCTTCATATATATATATATAATGCATTCGTAGTTTTAATGTTAAACCTGTTAGTGTCACATTTACAGTCAGTTCATTTAATTGTTTACAAAATGTTTCTTAGGTATAGCACAAGACCAAACATGTGGGACACCTTGTGAGAATCAAACTTGTTAACAAGGGTCTGCCATTCTAAATAGTAACCAATAGGCCACCGGAGGTGCCCCATTCATTTCATTTACAAGTGCTACTGAAACCTGACCTATTTTTATAACTTGATGAAAAACAAAGCAAAAGAAAAAACAATTTTAAGTTTTTTTGATAATAAAGAATAATTAGGATGAATCCTTAAAGTGATTGGTTCAATTTTCATTAATACATTACATCAGGTTTTTTTTTATCCATTAATAGACTTTATCGATTACTATATGCACTCATGAAATATGATCGTTTTGAAACGACTATGACTTTAGGAGAATAACCCCTACACAATGAACATTAACGAGGCGAATGAACCAAATACTCTAAAGAGGAACATTTTCTAGTGAAATTTTAAATTGCTCTGTTTTCAGGTTTTCTTTACTGAAATGCGGTCAATGAAATATTTGAATGCAATAACATGTTCTGTCTTGTTTCATCTCAGAGAAAGAACAAACACGAATTGCATGTAAATAGACGTAAAAAATGTACTCGTCAATGAATATCATTTAGAGATTCAGAGGTCGAAATTTCGTCGTGCAAGCCCATCTCAGTGATCATTATTACTATTGTATTGAACTGAAAATTCACTTGATTCTATACTGTTGGGATTAAGATTTATAGATTATACATATACATGCGTGTTTGTATGTGTGTGTGCACGCACGTGTGTGTATTATATACATGATAAACCAAGCATGCAGGACACTGCTGGAGATGTAGGGACGAACTCATGAGTGAAATACTCTTGTGGACGAGCAACGGCAGGACGACCAGCTTGAACATCCATCGAACAGCTCTGTGGCGGATTAACATAAAATAGAAATGCGTTATATACATGTCAACGCAGACGAGACGGAATACATGTGTTTAATCAAAGAGGCGACATCTCCACACTAATCGGTAGTTCTCTGAAACTAGTGGGCAAGGAAGCAATATCTCATCAACCAAGACGGACATCAACACGCGACTAGCAAACGCATGGACAGCTAACGATAGGCTATCGGTCATATGGAAGTCAGGCGTGCT
The DNA here is from genome assembly GCA_963585895.1 of Sepioteuthis lessoniana. Taxonomy (NCBI): domain Eukaryota; kingdom Metazoa; phylum Mollusca; class Cephalopoda; order Myopsida; family Loliginidae; genus Sepioteuthis; species Sepioteuthis lessoniana. The sequence continues at coordinate 115,204,354 of OY757917.1, read as the reverse complement.
GTGCTGGCGGCGTGACATGATGGTATATATATATATATATATATATATATATATCACCATCCACATGAAGTCGTAATAATAGCCTGAAGTTACTTGACAAAGAAAGAAACTTGGTAATATTTCGGTTGTCTTGTTTTTTCCCATCAATAAACACTTATAGATGAGGTTGGTTCATCATTATTTTCTGTTCTTTAATCATATGTGACTTGATATTCTTTCAAGAAAAAACATATTAAATCAAGGTACATCTGTGGTTTGGTTTGTTTTTAGGACTTGTAGGTTATTTAATGCCAAATCTATTTTTATACATATAAATAGTTCTTATTCGACGAATTCACTTTAGCATAAGTATACGGTTTAAATATCAAAAACAGTTCTATTTCAAACAATTTATTTTAGTGTAAGTATAGTTTTTTTTCATTCGTATTTAAATGTTAAAACAGTTCTATTTCAAACAATTCAGTTCCACAGTAGTAGAGAGTTTATTTTAATTTTATCCAGAGATGGGATACTATCAAGTGCTACCTATACGAGTCAGAGTGAACCTCTGAGCGCGGACAATAAAGGCCTAATCCGTATTCCCCAGCTGTACGGCCATCAACCACCCATCACGAAAACTATCCAAAGCTCGAGCATTACTGGAGCCTCACTTTGAAATCTTTTAGTGTCATATCTAGCACACTCGTTGGGGAAGTCTTACCCCTCTGCAGAGATGAAGTCGGTGTATTCAACCGCCCCAGCCGACTGGACCATAACACACTCGTTGGGGGAGTCTTACCCCTCTGCACAGATGGAATCTGTGTATTCAACAGCCCATCAACCGACTGAACCACAAGGCAAATCTATGGATTAATTTGTAAACAATAAGATTTCAGAAGCAAATAAATAAACACTATGCAACTTTTAATAATATTGTTTTTCTTGAAAAAATAGATGAAAATGGATCGACTATTGGATCAGTTTGATATTTTTTTATTGTCTCATAACTTCAGTTGTTTCTACTTGAAATATAAAGCCATGTAATATTACATAAGATGATGTTTGGACCATGCTTGTATTTACAGTACCCGTCTCACGAATAAAGTGTGGATTTTTAAGCAGAATATAGAAGGTTTGAAATCAAAGTTTTTTTCTCCTAAACTTGTAGTCTTGCCAAAGATAAAGAGTCCAGTCTGCTCAACTAATTCCTATACTGAGTGAATGGTTCATGCATTTCGCAGAAGTATTAGTGAAAAATAAAGCACAAAGGGATTGTCATGATTTGAGCTCTGGTCATTCAATGTCCAACGATGGTAACCGTTACGCTATGAGTGCCTTCAAACTTTAAGATCATTTAAGATGCCGAAATTGTAGAATCTATGTGCGTGAATTTTTAGATTAATAAATTATGATTGATACTTGTTGGAATAAAAATAAATTCATTTCTATAATTTCAACCCCCTATTTTGAAAAGAATAAACTATATCACAAAACGTTATCAATCAATAAATAACAAATATACAGTGAGTTATAAGTGTATTTCAATTTTAATAAACGATAAGATAAAATGAACTCCAGTAGTAAAGTATGTGATTGATGGCCGCCATCCATCGGCAGTGAACGTGATATTTAGCGGTGTGACCGACCATAAAGAGTCAATCACAAAATATCTTACGACAGGTGCTAGAAACGGTCACAAACAAGAGTTGTTGTTTTTTAAAGGGTCAGTCAGTTATTAACCGGCAGAGGACAAGGAACAACTTCAGTTTCATGATAATCAACAATTCATAAAAAAATACGATGTTTTCTTCATTGAGGCGACGATATCACTTAATGTCTTCCTATTTTTTAAAAAGTTGAAACACGAATAATAAAGTGAGTGGTATTTTTTGTATGAACACGTTCCGGCTTTTTATTTTTCTTCGAATTCATCGTCACCTCTTCATCTCGTCTTGGTCTTCGAGACCCAACAACGCAAAAGCATGGTGTTTTCACAAAATTAGAGATCAAAACCAATTAAACAATCTTAAGGCCAGTCTCTTACTTAGGAGGTTGGAGTAAAATGCACATGAATCTCAGCCACCAAGTAAGATAGGTAATGACCAAGAGACAGCAGAACCGAGAGAAAAGCAGATATATACACTGGAACAAAACGGCGCGTTTTATTTGTAATTAGCTTGTCAGATAGATCGTGAGATGTGAAAAGGAGAGAGTGAAGAAGTAATGAGTGATTTTGTCTTTTATTCCTATCGACCTATCCACTAGTAAATACGATGTTTGCCATTGAAATATCTTCCTGTGCTTTGTAATTTATTTCTCGCAAAAAATTTCTTGATAGATTGAGGCTAATGGACAGTGTTTAGCGATCGGAAAAGAGGTAATTCTTTGACTCGTTGCTCCATGCTTTTCACTACTCGAGCAGCTGACGGCCTGTTCGAAAACCATAATGTCCTTTTCGGAAAGAACTTGTAACTAGTTTGGAACTGGAAACAGGAGGCTTTTATTCATGGCGACTGAGAGAAGAAGGGATAGAAAGTACGTAGGGATGAATAAATGAAGATCTCAAAAAGAGAAGTGCTGGGAATCGCTGCTACAAGACTGCAAGTTGAAAGACATCAATCGATATTTGAAAGGAGCGCGTTTTCCTTGATCTAACATTGGCGTCAATTGAGCTGTCGTAGAATAGAAATACAGAAATGAGGCTCAAAGACTTACAAAATTACATCCGACTTGCTACTTATCACGTCATTTTTTTCTCTGTAGCATTCAGATCTCAAAAAAGACGGTCTAACCTTGCAGCCTTGATCGGTATACTGGCAAAGATAATCGTAAGAATCAAATGATACTATAAAATCAATGAAAAGTTATATATATATATATATATATATATATATATATAGTTTTGGACTCTGATTGAGGGCAGGTGTCTACATACGGGTTTTCCGCGTTTAGAACGGGTTTCTCTGTTTATATCTTGAAGCGAGCGTGGGGCTGGTGAAAGGAAAATATGTGAAATGCAAAAAAATTACGATAAAGAATTATCTGACTGTCACGAGTGCAGATGTCTTCAGAGGCATGCACACATGTGCATAATCAACACACATTCTGATGATTGCACAAAGGATTTTTTAAAAAATTTCTTGCCTTGCACAAACTTTACACGCACACTTAGTGAGACCCCCACTGAGAATACAGATAGAGAGTAGAAATATAAACACATAGAAGAAAACACACCAATAGAGACATTTGCGATGTCTGTGAAAGATTTAGTTGGCAGCGAAGACCAAAAAAAAACAAACGAAAAAAGGCAATTTACACGATAGTGCACATCAAATTGTATCACATCAAGATATTTATGCACTAACACACAGGGAGGAAAAGATAAGTACATATACAAAGACTTCGTATGACTGTGTACACGTTTAGAGGAACACAAATATCCGGTGGTGTCTTCGTGGCGTTGTGGATAACGCACTTGAAGAGGAGATTGTACTAAGCAAGTTCAAACTCCAGTCACGCCATTATTTTCTCACTGATACCATTGAAAAAGGTATGAACCCCTTTGTTTCCTCCAGTTATGGGTTAAGAAACTCTACTTTAATTCTTCTACAATACTGGATTTAGAAGTAGATAACCTACGAAAGTTGATATGCCATTAAAGAAAGAAACCAAATCAAACCAAACGAATACCAGTGCAAGAGCGTATATAAGAAAACTCTCTCTCTCTCTCTCTCTCTCTCTCTCTCTCTCTTTATATATATATATATATATAAACACAATCTAAAAAGAAATCGATAATATAAAAAGCGATAGGGTTAAAACAATAAGTCACTGATAAAACAGATATTATTAAAGTTTAAGTTTGATTCATTGACAAGGTTTGCACTTTGAGAATTTTAATTCATTATTCTACAATAAACTCAGATGAAAAAATCTAATTATTTTCGTCTTGAGAACGTTACCAAGCATCGATGATTTCACATTATATGTGCGTTCAAAATCATTTTTGAATATTAATGAGCTGACGAAACAAACAAAAACAGTTTGGTAGAATTATTTCGTTTTATCTGGCTTTATGATAACCCTATTCGTGTTTTTAGCTCCTCCATGTCAACAATGAAGGCATTCAACAATGACAACCTCATGTAATCTTTTATTAATAAATATATGCAATAGATGCAATGTCTTCATTGTTGCCTAATCAGGATAATTACGTTGCTTATATCGTTATTGCATGATATGTACTCCTTACCTTCCTTTCTTTATGTTATTATGACCAAAACATCAATCAGTATAAAAAGTTACGAATGTATTCATATCGGACGAACTCTATAAGCTGGTATTTCACGATAGCCCATCGTTAAAAACCATAATTTTCCCCTGGGCTTTCTTATATCACTTTAATAATGCAAATGTTTATGCAGCCTTCCATTGCACTGGTGATATATACGATTTATGGGACAACTATTTTTAAACATAGATTTATACTAATCGGTCTGTGTAAATTTGCATAATCATGTTAATAGGATGAAAGGTGTTGTGGGCAGCTTCAGTCCTTCCTCGGATTCACGGCTCTCCTTGTTTTTTACAGGTTATTTGCTGTTTTTTCGAAGGACAATATGATCTGTATGCCTGATTTCTTCATGGGATCTAGATATTCATCTAGTTTTTAATTTTTATTTTTTGTTAAGTATATAAAAAATTGATCTTCTGGCAGAAATTGATATTGTTTCTTTTTTGCTTTGTCCAAGCCATTTCCAGTGAAATTCCCTTAGTTTGTAGCTTGAAGTATTCATATTGTTGTTTTTCTTTGAATTGTTGATTTCAGGATATTTTGATTGCGTTTTTTTTTTTGTTCAGTTGATGTTGCTGTTACTGGTTGTTCTAATATTTTTTTTTTCATTTTTAAATTCTTCGAGCCCCTAAATGTCTTTCTATTTCGTTTTCCTCTTGAAAAATACCATCCATATACAGGAGGTATTTTATTTTTACCAGTGACTTTGCAAATTAGTTGCCTCTTCTGCATTTTTACTATAAAATTTTGTGGTATCATTGCTATAAGATAATAGTTGAGACAGTGTGTCTCTTTGGAAGATGCCTTTTTAGACTTCTTCTCTGCTAGAGTGTGTTCCACTCTTATTTCCACCCAACTCTGGACGGGTGTTTTACTCTGGTTGTAACTGGTAGTCAATGGGTTTTTAAACCACTGGTATTTTTTTTTACTATCGATCAAATGAGTGAACCTTGTCATCAAATATTATATGCTATCCTATGTACCAGCTTAGACCTCAGCACCACTATGTTGTGAGTGCTTGATTTCTTTTTCAAATTTCTGATTTATCTATTCTTGATTCTGATGTTTTTGCAAGCGTGCCTGAATTAGTAAGGACATGACACTAACATTAAGGTTTTTCAGCGTCTTCAGTTCTTTGAGATATCTTCGATGATTTCCGTATCCCAGCCTCTTTTCATCTTCAAACTGCGTTTCGATCTTGCTAGCACACCTACGATCTAACAAATCCACTTTACCTGAGATAGATCTATCAAATCTTTTCTCTCTTTTGATGGGGTCGTTGGTGTAGATCTCCATCCCCACCCCCCGCGGCTAGAGTATATTTTACATCTCATTGTATAAGAGATCTTCCTGCTGTTGAGGTTTGTTTTCATAGTTCGAATGGACCTTATTAAAGAATTTCTAGTCGTTCAAATAGGGTAATGCTTCGGTAACTACGGGGTTGTTGATGTTTGACGAGTTCTACAGGTTTTACTTTAGAAAAAGAAAATAATACAGGGTGTCCCATAAATACAGGGTGGCCCATGAAAACAGGGTATCCTGTAAACACAGGATATCCCATTAATATAGGCTGTCTCATTAATATAGGGTATCCTATAATTACAGTCATATTAATATAGAAGATCAATAAATACAGCGTGTCACTTGAATATAGTGTCCTGTAATGATGGGACACATTTTATGTTGAATTTTCAAGTGAATGGTCTCTCGCATGCAAGTAAAATATGTATATGCTATCGAACTATTCTTACTATATTTTAACCGATAGTGGATTTGATTGTCGGGTAGAATGAAGACGGAGAGTGTCGAGGAGTTCAGCAGAAATTTTATGCACAGTGGAAGGGTACTTAACTAGCCAAAGATTCAAAATAGCAACAGAAAAGAAATTTCGATAGCAGGTCAAGGTCATTTTCTCTTTTCTGGTTATGTAAACAAGGAAAACGGTAGATTTGATGGTCAAGGCCATGAACTGTGCATGGCAGGTTTTTGCACAGTGTAAAGATAATTGTGTGCTGTGCTGCGAATCATGTATGTGTGATCGATCTCAATTTTTATGAAGACGAACATTGTACTATTGTTACAGTTTCTACTGAACGTTATAGCCATATGCTCGACCCTTTCTTCATTCCAGATTTACAAAAGCCTAATGTGGTTTATATGTGGATGCAATAAGATGATTCTACTAATCAAGACTAACAATGTCAACTTCTCAAAAATAGTTCCTTGTATAACCCATTCCGAGATTTGGCGATATCCATTGGCGATCTAGTGGACTACTTGTTGGATGTTATTTCAAAGAAAAAGTATACCACAGAAAGTCTTACTTTAAGCTAAAGTAAAGCATCCCTAAAATAGATATTGCATTAATTCCATTTGATATATATATATATATATATATAGAGAGAGAGAGAGAGAGAGAGAGAATATTTTCTCTGTTGTGAGCATTTAACTGATGTTATATTCAAGTGTTAGGTTATATAAGAGACCCTTATCTTTTAATTGCATAATTTATTTGTTTAATTTTGTACGGAATGTTACTGCAATCCAAGATATTTGCATTTAAAATGAGCTTCATAATTATGGGACTCTCTGAACATAAGTGGAAGCGTACGAGGTGTAATTTATTATCGTTGTCGGAAATGGGCACGGTGATTCTCGACGTGACCGTTTGCATTTTGTATTGAGCAAATTCAGATTCATATCTTAGAAAAGATATGAATCGATCTATTCTCCTCCAACAAATGGGCAGACTAGGCTTTTTAACCTTTAGTATGGAAACGAGTATTGTGGAAAGAAAGCTCAAAATTTGAACCTGATAAACTCCGCTTAAAAACTGAATATGTGTCACATCCTGTTTGTTGGATTGCATAACTTGTACATTAATTTATAAGGCAGCTAAACTTTTTTGAAGGATATTGTTTATTTTTCTGTAGCACTTGAAATTCTTTTCAGATCCGATTAAAATACTTTTCAAATTATAAGCATCGATCAGTTCTAAATTTGATATTTTCATTTAATATTCCGTATTTACAGTAAAGATTTTAATAAAGAAATTAAAGTTACCAGAAAGGAAACGATTTTCTTTTTCTCGTGGTGATCAATTACATTGTTATTGTTGAATGTAAAAGAAGAAGAAGAAAAACGTTATAACCAAAAATATATCAATTCGTAGACAAAATCTTGAGAGCACGTCTTTTATGGACGATATCTTATTCTACCATTTATAGAAGAAATTATGGAATAACACACTTAGAGAATGCCCACCTATTTTTTTATTATTTAGAATTAAATAACCTACTAACAAATGTTTTCCATGACTAAAAAAAATGCCGTTAATTTAAATAATTTAATTTAGTTTATTTAAGGAATATGTAATAAAACCAGTACAACCCTTTAAACTCCATATCGTTCAATTTCAAACGTCAATAGATAGACTTCTAGTCACAATAACAGAGAATGCAACTCAGTGATATTGGCATAAAATGATTTTAAATTTAACCGTATTTCTTTATGGCCGTCAAATACAGTTACAATTATATTTACAAACTATAAGGTAGATAACAAATGAAGGAATTATTATAGTTTCTAGGTAATATTAAAACGTATTTTTATCATTTTCCTTTTTTGACCGACAAAAAAGAATAAAATATAGTATAAGATTTTATTTTCTGAGCCATGAAACTTTAAAAATATCACAAGCCAAATTCTTAAAGCTATAGAGGCAGGGTTCAGTTTACTGGCTTCTTCCTAGATCATAACAAAGACATGATATTCGTACAAGAACACTTATACCTTCATAGCGAAGATATAAAATACCACGATACCAGCAATGGATAGAAGTTTGTCTGGCCATCTACGTGGAAAAAACTCTGTCAACGCAGCTATAGGGGGTGTAGATATGCTTATCGGTCCACGTGCCCTAAAATCACTTAATAGCATCGAGAAAATACAACCGTGGATGATGGTAGCCACGTTTAATGGCAACCCAAGCACAGCAATCATCTCCTGTTACAGCCTTGCCAATATTAGCAATGAAACGGACCTCATCTCCTTCTATAACGAGCTATCCTCCGTGATTCGTGGCATCCCGAAACACAACGTTCTAATCATCGGTGGAGACATGAATACGCAAATATGTAAAAACGTAAGCAACAAATTAAGCTTAAACAACTTGTCAAACAGAATTGGGGAACATCTAAAAGATTTCACACAAGACAGTAAAATAACTTGCCTTAATACTAAATTTCAAAAAAGAAAGGGAAAACTATCAACCTACACCAACGCAAATAACGCTAAAGTTCAGATAGACGACATCCTTATCAATAGGAAATGGAATAATTGCATATTGAATTGTGAGGCATAATCCTGTTTTGAGGGTGTGTCTTCCCATCACTGAATCGTCACGTCTAAGATACGACTGAACCTACGAAGGAATGAGGCGCGAACAACCACAACCGTACACTATGGTTCCTGATTAACAATAACAATATTAGCGATAAATATACATTAACACTAAGAAAAAAATTCGATACACTTCAGGAGATATCAGAAACACTTACTCCGAATGACAAATAGGAGAACTTCGTCAATGTTCACATTGCTGCAGCTGAATCTAGAGTCCGATGGGAGACATTAGCGGTTAGAAAAAAGCGTGCAGACGTGAAAACCGCATCCCTATGCAATCGGAGGAACCCAACTAATATCAATGCTCAGAAACTTAAGAAAGAACAAAATGAACAAACTATCGTATACCTAAAAGAACAAACAGAATATATCCCAAATCAGATCAATAAGATTAGAGACTCGGTTGAAGATAGACAATCTAGGATAGCATGGCAGACAGTAAACGAAGTGAGTAATCGGAAGAATAATACGAGAGCTAAAGTAAAAATAGCATTCCTATGCCATAGGAGGAACCCAACTAATATCAATGTTCAGAAACTTAAGAAGGCACAAAATGAACTAATGTATACCTAAAATAAAGAAGAGCATATGTTCAAAATGAGATCAATTAGAATAGCGAATGGTTAAAGATAGACCATCAAGGATAGCATTGCAGACGTTAACCGAAGTGTGAGAAGGATGAGTACTGCGAGAGCTAAACTGAAAGCTACGAGCCAAGAAGAAAGAATAGACCTGTGGAAACAACATTTTGGGAATTTACTTGAAAAACCTCCGAAAGTTATGGACGAATCACGAAAATTATTAGTAATCAATTAAACATCAACCTAGAAGAGTTTAGACAAGAAGAAATCGACTTGGAACTAAGAAAAATTTTAAATAGGAAAGCTCCAGGGCTTGATGAAATACCCTCAGAAGTATAGAAGACCAGGGAATTCGTCGGCATACTGCTCCGATGCTGCAACGTCGTATTTAACCAGAATGCAATAGACAGATTTACAAAACGCTGCATCCTCCCTTTCCCCAAGAAGGGTGAACTCGGAATACCCCAAAACAACTGAGGTATAACGCTTACATCTATTGCGATCAAAATCTACAATGTTCAGTTACCAAACCCCATAAAACTTAAAATAGAGAAAATACTTTGGAAGAACCAAAATGGCTGTCGGAGAAATCGATCCACACAACAAACTTTGACTATCTGTCGAATTCTAAATCTTCACGCAAAAATCCTCGAGGTAACTCTATCATTACTAGACTTCTCCAGGGCATTTAACTCCATGCTCAGAAGAGAGATAGTGTAAATAATTCTCGCCTACGGTCTCCCCACCCCCCAAAAAATCATCTCAGCCATAACGATGTTATCTAAAAATATGAAAGTAAAAGTTCTCTTTCTGGATGGAGACACAGACTACATCGACATTGTAGCTGGTGTAAAGCAAGGAAATACTTTAGCCCCATACCTGTTTATTATCTGCCTAGATTACGTGCTTCGAACGTCAATAGATTTAATGAAAGAAAATGGCTTCATGCTGACAAAGGAAAGAAACAGAAGTACCTCGCACGAAATATTAAGGAAGTGGACTACATCGATGACATAGCGCTTCTAGCAAATTAATCCGCCCAAACCGAATCCCTGCTACATAATCTGGAAGGGGAAGCAAGTGGCATAGGCCTCCATTTCAAGGCAGACAAAACAGAATACATGTGCTTTATACAAAGAAGTGATATTTCCACTTTAAATGGTGCTCCTCTGAAACTTGTGGACAAGTTTACCTATCTTGGAAATAGAGTCTCATCAACCGAAAATGATATCAACACGCGACTAGCAAAGTCATGGGTAGCTATCGATAGACTATCGGTCATATGGAAGTCAGACCTGTTCGATGAAATAAAAGGCAGTTTTTTCCAATCAGTGGTCGTATCAATACTTCTATTTGGATCCACCATGTGGATGCTGACTAAATGAATAGAGAAAAAGCTTGACGGCAATTACACAAGAATGCTGCGCGCTGTATTTAACCAGACCTGGGAGCAATACCGTACAAACAGGAGGTGTACAGCCAACTACCACCCATTAAGAAAACTATCCAAATTAGACGAAGCAGACATGCAGGACACTGCTGGAGAACTAAGGACGAAGTCATATATGATGTACTCCTGTGGTGCCCCTCACATAGATTGTGAGGTTGGACGACTAGCCAGAACCTATGTACTACAGCTGTGCTGCTGCAGGATGTAGCCTGGATGAACACCCAGGAGCGATGAACGACAGAGACGGATGGTGAGAGAAAGAGAGAGAGAAAGAGAGAGAGAGAGAGAGAGAGTCAGGGAAATCCGTGCTAGCAGCTTGACACGATGATGATGAATATCTAAACTCATTAACATGTTCACTTAATCGAATATACATCAAACAAATTAGAGTAACTTATTTAGATTAATGAAACTGTTTTTCCAAAGACACAAATATTAGTTTATTTTTGTTTATTGATTTATTTGTTAGCTATACCTCCATGGGGATCAGCGCTTTTTATTATCCTCACACATCAACGATAGAAAAAAGAATCTTTGCTTAGAACATATAGAGTATTTGTACAATATATATTTGCAAAAAAATTCTAATGAGTAATTCTTCTAACAATTTCAAAAAATGCCTTCTTAGATTGTCTTTCTTACATTTGTTTCGAAACTATCAAATTTAATCTTAACATGTATGTTGCAATTTCCGTTTTTGATGTTAAGAGACAATTCGTTTAAAAAATATACAACTCTTTTATTAAAGAATCTATTTAGAGAGTAGATTTTTATTTTTGTTTTTTCTGTTTGAGGAGAAATATGGAAAAAAATGTCAACCATTTTTAGAATTCCATAATATTGAAAAATTCAATTAGATAATATCCCAATTCTTCTTTTGACGAAAATAGCTCATTCTTATTTTTTTAAGTGTCGTTGTATAACTCTAACTCTAAACGTTTCTTTTTTTATTGTTTTTGTCACTCATCTACGTATACCCTCTAACTTGAAAATTACTATACAATTTCTATATCTCGACATTTGGATTAGTTACTTTTTTGCTCAATGGGAGCGCCTCGGGTAGCGTAATGGTTAGCAAGCTAGACTAGCAAACCTACACGGGTGAGTTCGAGTCTCATTGGGTGCCCCATTCATACGGCCTTGTGCCACATCTAAGCAAAAAGCTTTGTAAATTACTACTTTTTTGCTCAACAGGATATCAATCTTCATGAATATTGAATGTCAAAGCCATCCTTTCACTTTAGATTAACAATAGTGATTCTGGTCAACCCCCAGTTGCGGCTTTAAGATGGTTTCACGCATTTGACAAGAGTATGAGTCTGAAAGCGAACGTTAATAGCATGACTCGAATTCGAACACATTTACTATGAGGACGCAATCCAGCATCATAGCAACGACGCCAGGAGCTCCCCAACCACGAAGACGCGCTAGGGAAATTTTATGGAATAAACTTATATCAAGGATAAATTCTGGAATTCATTAACAAAAAGAATTAAAACTTAGTTGCTCTTTTTCAAACTTTTATGATATTTTGAATTCTTACAGTCACTGATTTCATTCATTTCAAAATATTCTTTATCAAATTGGTTCAAACTTTTCCGAATGTCATTTTATTGGATGAACCCTTCTCATTGATTACTAAAAAAGTCTACCATAAAAATTCTAGAGGATTTAAATTCATGATATATATATATATATATATATATATATATATATATATATATATATATATATATATATTCTTTCCTGTTGGTTTGCATATTTCAGTTTTGGTTTGACTGTGCTCTTCCTTCTACTCACTTCGTTTATTGTTTGCCTGGCTATCCTAGATTGTCTATCTTCCACCGAGTCTCTAATCTTATCAATCTGATTTTGAATGTATTTTGTCTGTTCCTTTATATATATGCCTGCTAATTGATATTGTAACGTTTTTAGTTTTCGGGCGTTTGTGTTTGTTGGGTTTTTTCGATAGTTTTTTGAGGCTGTTTTCACGAGTGAACGTTTTTCTCTCACCACTTATGTTTCCCATGGGACTATATATTTAGTTTTGGGTTATGTCGGAATACACTTCGCTGCCGCCTCGAAGAGAATAAAACTGTGGAAACATTATTTCGAAAACCTACTAGGAAACCCACCGAAAGTAACGCATGAACCAATCACCAGAACAATTAGTTAGCAATTGGACATTAAACTAGAACCGTTCACTCAAGAAGAATTCGACTCGGTTCTCAGAAAAATTAAAAATAGGAAAGCTGTTGGGCTGGACGAGATTCCCCCAGAAGTATCGAAGACCAGACAATTCGACGACATACTGCTCCGACACTGCAACGCAGTCTATAACCAAAATCCGATAGACAGATGGATGAAGGGATGCATCCTCCCCTTCCTTAAAAAGGGGGACCTCGGATTAGCCAAGAACTACGAAGGTATAACACTCACATCCATAGCTGCCAAAATCTACAATGCCCTACTACGAAACCGCATAGAAGCCAAAATTGACAACTTCCTTAGGAAAAAACCGAAATGGCTTCCGAAGAAATACATTCACAACCTCACAAATATTGACCATTCATAGAATCCTTGAAGGTGTACGGGTAAAAAACATACAAGCGACATTACTATTTGTCGACTTTATCAAGGCCTTCGATTCCATTCACATAGGAAAGATGGAACAAATCCTACTGGGATACGGCCTACCTAAAGAAACCGTAGCTGCAATAACGATTCTCTATAGAAACACCAAAGTGAAAGTACGTTCACCAGATAGAGACACAGAATACTTCGACATTGTAGCAGGAGTACTACAAGGGGACACGCTGGCTCCATACCTCTTTATCATCTGTCTAGATTACTTGCTTAGAACATCGATTGATAAAATCAGAGAAAACGGCTTCGAGCTGACAAAGAAAAGAAGCAGAACGTACCCCGCAAAAACAATTACCGACGCCGACTACGCCGATGACATAGTGATACTGGCAAATACACCCAACCAAGCCGAAACACTACTGCATAGTTTGGAACGAGCAGCCGCAGGCATAGACCTCCATGTCGATGTACACAAAACGGAATAAATGTGCTTTAATCAAACAGGTGACATCTCCACACTAGATGGAACCCCTCTTAAACTAGCAGACAAATTCACTTATCTTGGAAGCAGTGTCTCATCAACCGAAAAGGACATCGACACGCGGCTAACGAAGGCATGGACAGCTTACAATAGGCTATCGATCATATGGAAATCAGACCTAACTGATAAAATAAAACGCAGTTTCTTCCAGGCAGCTGTCGTATCGATACTGCTGTACGGATGCACAGTATGGATGCTAACAAAACGACTGGAAAAGAAGCTAGACGGCAATTACAGAAGAATGTTGCGAGCAATATTTAACAAGTCCTGGCGGCAACACCCCACAAGACAACAACTATACGGCCACCTGCCTCCCATCACGAAAACTATCCAAGTTAGACGAACCAGACATGCGGGACACTGTTGGAGAAGCAGGGACGAGCTCATAAGCGATGTACTCCTATGGACTCCCACATATGTCCGGGCAAAAGCAGGACGACCAGCACGAACATACATTCAACAGCTATGAGAGGATACGGGATGTAGCCCGGAAGACCTGCCAGAGGCGATGAACGATAGGGAAAAGTGGCGAGAGAGGGTGCTAGTAGAACGACATGATGATGATGATGATATATATATATATATATATATATATATATATATATACTAGCAAGGTACCCGGTCCATGACGGGACTAAAAGGATTTTATAGATATCAGTGAGATTGAAAGGAGGAAAAGAGGAGTAAGCAAAGAATTATAAATATGTCCTTATATTTTAGTTGAACGATTTCACCTCGTAATTCAAAAGAAAAGTATTCATTTATTTTACGAATATTAAATAATTTTTTGTTCTCTTTTAGTTTACATTGAAAATTATATAGAAACGTATGGAACACAAAACTTGTGATGGGTGTAAAACACTAAAATGCTTTTCATTTATTTATTTTTGGTGGGTGGTATCAATTTTTATATGTTATGAATTAGTTTCAGTTACAGAAGAATATTTTGGTTAATAATTTTCGAAAAAGCAGAAAATGTTTCAATTCAACTTTTGATTTACCCTCGAAAAGTTAACGATAAAAGAATTGAAGAATTCACATATCACAAAATTCTCTAATTTTTTTTTCTTTACATTTAAAATATTATTTAAAATAAACGTAAATCTAAATCCGTGTTTAGTTAGATGCATTATTACCAAAATATTTTTGAAAATAATTTTTTTAATATGTAAAAAATCAGTTCTTAATTGCTTGTTGAGTTTACAATGGTAAAAGAATTATATTTTTTTAATTTGGTCTCATTTTTACTCTATAAAAATGTTATCATAAAATTAAGGTAAGAATAAGCAATTTTTTTTCTTTTTTAGGTCGAAAAGTTCACATATTAAATCAAATGAAATATATTTATTCTATAAATGGTTTATTTCTTTAAAAATGTTTTTGAGTTGAACTAATTAAAAATTAATATAATTTGTTTCAAGAGATATGAAAAGTATCTTTTAAAAAAATTAGTTTTGGAATTATCGACAAACAATGCTTTCGTTTTATTCTGGTCATTTAAAAGTTCAACCCTAGAAAAATGTAACAGGTATAAATTGCACCCTGCCCCCCAAAAAATCAGAAATTGAAATGTGTTCTTACAATAAAAAAAGGTAACAATTAAAAGTGCAAAATTTTTCGAAATACAATTCCTTGTTTTGGTTGCGGGTACCTTACAACAGTATTTTAAAAATATATCATTTGGTTTAAAAAACTATTTCTTCTAAAATTTATGAATTTTTCAAATAAGTATAAAATCTTAAAACCATAGATGAAGAAATTAAATTCAAATTTTTACATGAGGGGGTTGTTTAACATTAGGGGGTTGTTTAACATGAGGGGGTTGCTTAACATGAGGGGGTTGTTTAAAAAGAACTAGAGTTACACGTGCTTTTTGGCACTTACGATGAACTGTGCAGATAGTTGACTGGTTTGTTTGATGGTGCATTTAATACGAAAGACATTCTTGTGGAAGAAATGCTCTGGTTACCGAGTGGACAAGGAAATTTCATATCTTAGCGATGGGTTTTAGTTCGAAAGTGAAAGTGATTGTGCAACTGAAGTTTTAATATGCTGAATTCGAGGCTGCCATCTCAAACACGAGGACTCAGCGAACAGTGACGAGTTCAACAAATCGATTGATTTCTAATTATTGAATGATATCATTTAAAATTTGTACTTTTTTATACGTATTAAACATATACAGTGTATGCGCGATTTTAAAGTTCAATGGCATCCCTTTTCTAAGTTATAAGTTGACACGTACATATCAAAACAGATTCGACTTTCTTTTATACACTAATAAATATATACTTATTATATACTTATAACATGTATATTTTCTAATATATATATATATATATATATATATATAGAGAGAGAGAGAGAGAGAGAGAAAGGAAAAGAGAGAGAGAGAGAGAGAAAGGAAGAGAGAGAGAGAGAGAGAGAGAGAGAGAGGTTTGGGCTAATTCAAAGAAAAATAATCTATTTTCACTCGAAAAAAGGATATTGTGTTCAACTTCAAATCCTCATTTGTTTGAATAAACATGAAGAAAAAAGAGAACAAAACAATAAAAAGTAGAATAAAAAAAGAAAGCCAAATAATGAAAATCAATTGAAAAATAAAAACAAGAATGAAATCAAAATTCCACAACGATCGGTTTGGGCGCAGCTTTGCATTGAACGTCAGCAAAGCGTCTGACATTGTGACATAGTGACAGTTATAGACAAACTTTGAGGTTTTATGGACGCCAAACACTGCGACTTGAACAAAGAAAAGCCACAGACAGACACGGGCGCAGCTGGTTTTAAAATCCAAAAACACACAAGACAAAATTGGCAATCGTAAATATTGACACGCCACAGAAAACATCGATTGCCTTTTTTGTCCAGAGTTTTCTCTTCACTGATACTCTGTTTGATATTTTCGTATTTGTATTTTTCACTTTGTAACACAAACTTTGAATATTTGCTGTCTTGTGGGTTGAAGATTAAGAAGATTCAAGAGTGTAAACAGAATTTACAAAGGGGTTATTAGAAAAGAATATAAAGATGAAGTTTTGTAGATTCTAGATATATATTTAGGTTGTATCTATCGAACACCACTGCTTCTATCAGGGGGCGACACAAGGTCAATTTTAATAGGAGATTGAATTCAAAGAATTCCTTCTTCTAGACCGGTTGTTGTACCGACGTCAAAGAGACAAGTCTCTGCCCTTTAGCTCACGATATAAAGAGAGATTCATGCCTTTCACGGGAGCATTAGTACAAAGTGCACACACACACACGCACACACACACACACACACATATATATATATATATATATATATATATATATATATATTATAAAATTGAAACGTCCAGGGAGCAGTCGGGATATATGAACCGTGATCAGGACGCGCGAAATTTCAATTTTATAGCACTTTATAACAAGTTTGAATTAAGAGTTTTCATTCCTCTCGACCGATTGGCATACGAAGTTTAAAGAGGTCAATCTACCTTTTTTATTTACTCTTAGCTCCTGGTAAATTATTTGGATTCAAAGCTTTTCACAAGGCATTAACTATGTGTAATACAAATGACCTCGTCCAGAATTACATCTCGGGTCACCGAGTCAATTTCTGACAGCAATAATCGTTACACCAAGATCGCATTCAAAAAAAGAATTCGATTTAACTGGTTAGTTTTACAGCACATCAATCGTTATTAATTTATTTCATGCTGAAGTCAGTACAAAAAATATTGTCTACAATAATATAAGATGCAAACTTGCCCCTTCACAATCATTTTAAGCAGGTAGACACTTCATACTTTGTAGTAACATCGTTTTTAAGGGTCAAATTATTAATGTATAACAATTATGGAACCAGCTGATTTACCAGGGTCCTACTTATGGGACCCTGGTATGACAGAGTATGCTAAATTCGTGTGGACGGAGTGTTTTCAGCAAGCCTTTTAACTTTTAAAATTAAACCGACTTCAGTATTTTTTCCTGCGTACCCTAATCCCACCAAACACTATGACCTTTTTACAGGCGTTTTAAAATTGATCTGTCGGTGCATGCCTTACGCAAAACCAATTCAATTGAGTCGTATGGGAGGAGACTGAAAAAATTTCTTTATATTCTTTCTTATGAATAAAGTTACATTAAATCCCGATATTTTAGTACACTGAAGTAGGTGGTTGCTATAGAATACGCGTTACAAGCACTATATCACTAACTAAATAATACTAAATTCATTATATTTACGAACCACAAAACTCTTAAGTCATTTTGAATATCTCGATACAAAATTTTAAAAAAATCAACCATAGAATTGAAGGGGGTGATTGTGGGGTAGAATTTTTTGCAGATATTTATATTTTGGGCGCAGATATTCTACAGAGATTTCCCAACCGACCAGTAGATAAGGATATTAAGCCGTTAGATACAGATGACAGGAAATAGAAAACAGAAGACTTTGTATGTGAAAATTAATTTATTATATGTGTATGTTTGCAAAAAAAGGAGGTAAGCGATCTATACTTTATTTATTCTCTAAAAAATACGACTTGCCATAACATGAGATATTGGAAAAAAATGAAAGAGTCATTATCATGAAAATGGACGCAGGGTTCTTTCATTAAATATATTCGCTTCCATTTTCACGGCAAATCTCGGCTTAAATGGGAGCGCAGCTTTCTGCTTGAAAGATGTAACTGCTAAAGTTTTTCGTTCTGGATCTTCCCTCTCACAACAGACTTTTTCAAGACGTTTTTTGCCGATTCCATTTTATTCTCTATCCAGCCACTAGCAATCATCTAGAAATATGAAACTGCAAACCAACCAGGTGCTTTTAAACATTGCAATGCTTCATCTCTGCTTCTGTGTGTGTGTGTGCAATTCTGTGCACGTGCGCGCTTCCGTGTGTGTGATTGACGGGAGAAAATAGGAACGACTATACATGAATAGTAGCATTTTAGAAACATAAAGCTTTTTGGGTGCCTAAATCCACTCTCTCTCTCTCACACAAATATATATATATATATATATATATATATATATATATATATATATATTTTATACGATACAAGAAGAAAATCAAAGATTAGGATTATCCAATATGAGTGCTCAATATTAATAGCTATTGATGTAAAATTAATTTGAGATTAACGGTACATCAACACTGATCGTGTAAAGCTAGAAAATATTTTATATGAAGACAAAAGAGTGATTTTTTTTCTTTATATAAAAGTAAGTAAAGTTGGCGAACTTCATCAAGGGTTGCCCGAAGGATCCCTTTTCAATAGCTACTACACTGAGGTGTAGTGGTGGCCGCTTCTCCATCTCCTGGATTGTTCCACTTTACACTTTATCACTACCTTATAATGTTAAGTGTTAAGTAACGCGGCATCAAGTACCATCTATTGAGTCTTTGGTTTGACTCGACCTGGGATTGAACCCCGGTCTCCCGGACCATATATATATATATATATATATATATATATATATATATATATATATACACACACACACTTCTCCCTCTCTCAATCAATCTACCTCTATGTATATATATTTAGACATAAGTGGCCAGCCTGCATTTTTTAAAATTATTTTAAGGTGTTTCACCTGTATTTGTTTTTATATTGACAAATAATAAGCACATAACTATAAAAAGAAATATAATACAACCGTATCATACTTTGTATTTGTCAATAAAACCACTGTCTTAAATACTGCTTAAAAATTATTTGCAAGCACTGTAAAAACCCATTCTTAGTGATTGGGTGTTCTGGTTGATCTTCTCTCCGATCCAATTCATCCCAT
The DNA here is from genome assembly GCA_963585895.1 of Sepioteuthis lessoniana. NCBI lineage: Eukaryota > Metazoa > Mollusca > Cephalopoda > Myopsida > Loliginidae > Sepioteuthis > Sepioteuthis lessoniana. The sequence goes on along the minus strand of OY757917.1, from coordinate 115,184,732 downwards.
TCTAATTTAATGAGAGTGACGGGTCAGGAGATTGAAACGGTAAATAATAATTTCCAAACTTGTATTGCTTTTTTTAGACACGAGAAAATTTTGACAAAATTCCGTGTTTTCTATCGTCTGGTTGAAAATTTTATAGCAACAATATATCGGAGTCTGTTTTTGCAAAATTAATTCCTATTCTTTTCATGAATCCCAACAACTAAATCAAAACCCGACTCCATCACAGACCAATCATTAATCACTGAGTCGTTATCCTAACTTTCCTCTCAAATTCACTCGCCACTTACGACGAAAAATTAAAATTTCGACTAATCTACTACAATACATTTTGCCACTCTTTCAAATTCCAGTTCGAATACTTTTTTGCCCGTAAGAGGGTTTTTACTTATTCACTTATTTTGTGATGACTATAAACCCACTAAGTCGATATTAGACTCTCGAAAGTAAAAAACTTGTTGATGTAAAGAAGAATGTTATTCAACAGTCAACTCTGGATTTAACTTTTGCCATTTTGTGAAAATTAATTCGAAATCCAACAATGAATTTAAAATTCTATGTCCATGCTGTTGTAGTGGCACATTTTCTTTCTTCAAAAAGAGACAGTTATGTTGCGGCCGAAATGAATGTTTCTTGTAAACCACAAAAAGTGTTACAGCATTAGTCACTGCAAAGTTAACGTTCGAAAATGTATTAACATTGAACTTTGTTGAAAATTTTGCTATTCTCAAAATGTTTACTGGGAGATTAATAGTGAAAACAAAATGTGTTTCTCATTCAAATTATTCGTAATTTAAAAACTGTATCGGGGACAGCCGAGTCGAAATTTGAATATTTGGTGGTAATAAGCGACTATTTGTGAGATGAGAGTCTTAGGGGAGATTGAAACATAAAGGCAACTACACTGAAAAAAATTCAAAAAACTCATTTTAAGAGGAGGAAATAACAATTTTTCCAGCAGTGTATATATATATATATATATATATATATATATATATATATATATATATATATATATATATATGTATATATATATATATATATTTGAATTATGAACAATATATGTCTGTTACTTAAGTTTTATGTGTTCAATCTTCAGACGAGAACGTGAGAAAAGTGGCTAGTCAAGCGTATATGTAGCAGGAGGTATAATCACGTAATAAGATATTGGTTCGTGAGACATTTCTGCGATAAAATAACTATAGATATTGTCTTATGTAAAGGAATATTAGTAAAAAAAGAGACAACATCAAAAGAGACCAGAAATTGGGACAAAATACAAACGGGAAGTCGACGAATGATCATATTTACCAAACCCTCCGCTCGGGCAGGATATGACACAAGGTCAATTTTTAAGCGGAGTTTAACAGGTTTGTATTCAGAGTTTTCCTTCTCCTAGACTAGTCGCCTCACTAAGGCTGAAGAACCTAGTCTGCCCTACTATTTACCCATAGCTGGAAGGAGAATATTTGGATTCATACCTTTCCCAAGGGTATTAGTGCTATGAATTCAGGCTCGTCCAGGATTTGAACTCGTGTCGTCGTGTCCACATCCTGTGACGATAACAGTTACACCACGGGAAGTCGACGAATGATAGAGGAAAATGTTAAAGAGTTCTTAACGCAACACCCGGAATAAAATTCTAAAAAAGGGTTAAGGACTTCAACCAACCATTTAGCCAAAGAGTGCTGAGCGGAATGGCACATGGAAAGAATAGGCCGCAGAGGGATACCGGATTTATGAATTTTCGGTAATTCATATATTCTTGGTCTCTGCCTACCGACTGGACGAATAAATTCATAGACCTCCTTAGATATCAGTTTACTTCTGAATCACTCAAGAAAACGCTTTTGTTGCTTATTTTCAATTTTCTGAGTATCATCAAAAGACAAGTCCCCAAGTTTTAGGAACTTGTTAGTATCTTTCAGAATAGCATCCATTTTACTTACATAACCTGATCTATTTAAAATAACCACGCCAGTGCCTTTAGCAGGTCTGGTAAGAACAATATCATTGTTCATTTTTAGTTGTTTTGCCGATTCAAAATGCACCTTCTGCCATAAGAAACTTTGAGAATCGCCCGCGGTAATAACAAAAGTCAAGTAAGCCTGACGAGCTTTTAAGTAAGCAATATTAGCATCAGGAGCCATAGTCGACCTCTTTATTAGCTCGTACAACAACTCAATCTCGGCAATTCCATCAGCCGAATTAGTACCTCATGGCACAAAAATTAAGCCTCCCCCGATAGCACAAATTTTTCCCGATCGGACAAAGCATGAAGAAAATTTAAAAATATGTCTGTCGGTAGTAGCAGTTGAACCATATTTCTTTTTAATCAAGTGGTTCAAGAATTGCTGGGTGCTATTCGATAACTTACTCTTTAATCTAGCTGAGTATACTTTAGACTTCCTTGGGTGGGTTCTGCTAGCCAGTTCTTGGCTGATAAGATTGCCTCTTCTGTGTATCGTTGTTATCATGCTGTTAACCTAAGACCAATATTCACTACGAGGCCGGCCTTTAATTCTACAAATAAGGAGAAGCTGTCTATCTTTAAACAAAGTAATTTAATATACAAATGTGTATGTCGATGTAGTTCAACATATATAAGCATGAATTGTCAAAGCCTCGAAGTGATAGTTAGACAGCATATACCCAAAGTTCTCTTGTCATGCCGATTAACATCCGAGCACTCTCAGGCAATGGATTCGGCTATTGGGGAGTATTTGCTTACTATAAATAGTTGCAGAACCAGTTATGAAGATGATTGTTTCTCTGTCCTGCATAGAGACAAATTTCATCTCAAGGTCTTGGAGGCGATTTCTATTTCTATGAATCGCCCCTCTCTATGCAGGCAGTTAAAAAATCACATCTTAAATAATTTGGGGGAACTGCTGGATATAGGAATGACTTAAAGTTGTTTTTTTTCACTTGCAATACAAATTATATAATCTATACCCCCGCTTTTAACCGATTTCCAGTGTATGAACTTGAAAAGCGCCGGACGAGAGAGCCCTCGTTCATTTTACTATTTTATTATAGTTCCCCCTCTTTCGTTACCAATGACGTCTCTGTTAATCAGTTAATATAAGTTTTCTTGAACTAGAAATTTAATAATATATATATATATATATATATATATATATATATATTACTGAAATTAAATTATTCTAGAAATGTTTAACCAATTCATTTTCACCGGGAAAGTCGATTTCATCCCACTACAAAATTAAAAAGGCAATCATCGTACGAGAGATGGCACATTACGCTAGTCAACAGGCATGTACATTTTAGAAGTCATAGATTTGTAACATCTACAATCAAACAGCCAGTAAGGATCTGAGTCATTTTTTTATGATATACTGGATCATATTGTTGCCAGGACTCAAAATAAGGCACCTTTACATATAGTAAAGGTAGATATATATTTATGCTAACACTGATTTTAGAAGAAATTGTAAACATGAGAGATCGGTGTAGTTGTAGAAATGGTAGTTCAATGGATCCTTACATAACAGAAAATGAAAAAGAACCTTCGTTTCTTTGCAAAGAAAAAACTGAGGTAGAATTTTCATTGCTTTTGGTTTGCAAATTTTGGTTCGGTTGAAAATCTTTACATAACCTTTGACACGTTCCTTTGGAATACTCATATGACTTATATAAGCTGCCTGCGCACATAAAGACATTAACATAAGCCCTTACTCATATATATGTTCATGCACACATACACACACGCGTGAGCGCTCTCATGCATATATTTATATATATATATATATATATATATGAATATATATATATATATTCATATTTATATATATATGTGTGTGTGTGTGTGTGTGCGTGCGTGTGTGTGTGTGTGTGTGTGTGCGTGTGTGTGTGTACGTAAACTACTTTACTATCTATAACATGAGTGTATTTGTGCAAGTATTTTTATAAGCTTGCACATGTATAGATCTGCGTTCAAATCAAAGAACTTTTTTGAAGTCACATAAGTGCCAGTCACTTCCGGTTGACGTCATTCAGACACGAGATTTCACTTTGAATGACCGAGATTTCTGAAACATTCGGGAATTTATTCCTAGCACAGGGTATTTAGTCGTCTAAGATATATGAGGCCTTTAGAATCCAAGTGTCAATGAAAGATTGATTTATATTTTCTTAGAAACGATCATTTTTAAATATCCAAATCCATTGAACGTTGGATATTATTGATCAAATATCACATTCATGCTATACCCCATTTAAATATTAATGCTAAGAAATATATCAAAGAATTCGCATTTACTCATAAAGCATAAAACGTATATTGGATTATAAAATATATTCTCGTAAATACATGCGCAATCAATCAATCAATCAATATATATATATATATATATATATATATATATATATATATATATATATATATATAATTGATTCATATGAATTTGTTTTCATAATCATCTTTTTTCAATAGAGAATTATGTAAACATGTGTGCAAAAATCCCAACCACTGATATATGCGTGCCAGTTATTGATATATGATTCCAATAAAATCTCGTCGATGCAAATAATCTTATACACACGAAAGTTTGTATACATATATATATATATATATATATGTGTGTGTGTGTGTGTGTGTGTGTGTGTGTGTGTGTGTGTGTGTGTGTGTGTGTGTGTGTTGAGAGAGAGAGACAGAGACTGAGAGGATATATAGGAACAGAAGGATGTCAATTAAAAGAGATAGATGAGTGATTTTTTTCAGTATCAGTCACATGACTGCAATTAGAATTTTCCAGCACTTAATATTAGCTGAATAGTTAAAATGAAAATTTAATTTTTAAATATCCTCAAAACCAACAAATCAAAGAAATCAACAACAGCAAATACTTGAAACATTTTCAACTTGAGAATATTTTCAGAGAGCACATCTCCAAATTAAACTCACTACAAAAAAATTTTCATCAACGAATTTTCGTACACTTTCAATTGATCTTCCGTGATATCGATAAAAAAGGGGTTTAAAGGGCACTCATCGTTAGATTTTCTTTATAACGTGGACGATCTTTCACCGATTGACGGTGATTCTCACAGTTTTCAATACATAGAAAGTCATCAATAAAAGGTTATTTTGACAGATGCCTGCTGAGTTGCTGCAGATTATCGGTAAAATGACAGAACGTTCGATCATTTTCCTTTCATACATTTTGAAAAGTTTGCCTACAAAATAACGAAGAAAACCAAGAAACTAAGACGACTCTGCAGCATAAAATGACTAAGTGAAATCCTGATTTATTGACTCAAATCCTTGACATGAAAAAGGGACATCTTAGCGTATTAGAGATGATCAAATTCGGAAATGAAATCATACGGAAATTAGTTAGAAAAAACTGATTTTTGGAACTTTGTTTTCATTTCTCATTATCAGAAAAATTTAGATGCGATAAAATATATAGAAACATTAAGAAGGTAAAAATGAATATCCACCGTTATATTCGAGTCTCTAGGAGAATATAGAACGAAAGTGGTAATGACAAATTCGGTGGAATTTCTTAAGAGTGAGAGTAAGACAGAGACAGACAGAGACAGAGACAAAGAGAGAGAGAGAGAGAGAGTGGCAGAGAAAGAGTTTTGTTGATAGAGAAAGTGATTTGTTGATAGAGAAAGAGATTGAGAGGGAGAAGAAGGAAGAGAAACGAATGGATCGGAAGAGTTCATTCAGAGGGGGAAAAACTGATAAAGAATGAAGGAGATATTCCCTGGGAAAAATTGAAAAAAATTATGTTTTATTCAGAGAGAGAAAGAGATAGATAGATAGATAGATAGAGATAGATAGATAGATAGATAGATAGAGAGAGAGAGAGAGAGAGAGAGAGAGAGAGAGAGAGGCGGGGGTTGTTAATTCAGAAAAAAAAGGTTGGATAAGTATATGAGACAAAAGCCAGTGACGGTGAAATAGAAGTTAATTATGTGAGTGATTGGTATAGAAAATGATTGAAAGAGAGAGAAGGACGAAGAAAAATGGATTGAAAGAAACACTGATAAATAATGAAAGATGAGTGATAAAGCGGCTAAGGAGATAAAAGAGTGTGTGAATGTGAATGAATATACGAGGAGCATACGATAAGTTACACATACTTTTTTCGTATGGGCACTTTTATTGATAGTACACACATGAAACTCTAGTCCCCTTCGAAGTAATCGCCACCGGCTGCAATGCACTTGTTGTACCGTTCCAATAACTTCTGGAAGGCACCATGGAAATCCTCTTGTGTGAGCGTGTCAATGACCTTCGTCACAGCCTCTTTCATCTCCTCAATTGTCTCATAACGACAGCCTCTGAGCTTAGGTAACAACCAAATGTCACAGGGAGCAAGGTCTGGACTATAGGAACGGTGAGGAACTGTCTTGATGCCCATCTTGGTCAAATAGTCTGTGACAAGGATGGAGTTGTGGACTGGTGCATTGTCCTGGTGGAAATGCTACTGACTCGATTTGAAGAGTGCTTGCCTCTTCTTTAGCAATCTCTTCCTGAACTCCATTAAAACCTCAACATAGTAACCCTAACTCTAACCCTTTGGCCTACGAACTCTGTTATATTGACATCCTTACTCCTCCCACACCTCTCATTATTCCTCACAGACTCCCTGCCTTCCTTGAATCTCTTATGCCACTCAAAAACTGATGCTCGATTCATGCAAGATGCTCCAAAAGCAGTCTGTGGTATTTTTTTTCAAGTTTAAATCACAATTTTATAGGATATCGTTCTTCTAAAATGTCAGATTACATTTTTGAAATTCACCAGATGTGACAATCAGGCTTTAGTAGGGTGTATTCGAATTCCTGCTGTAGTTGTTTATTTGAACCTGAAATCATAAGAATTGGTCAGTTATCTCATAAGATGTATAGCAATAACATACTGAATTTTCAAGAGTCTACAACAATTCTAAATTCCTGTAAAAAAAGTTCTGGAAACTTATTGAATTAAACACGTATATATATATATATATATATATATATATATATATATATATATATATATATATATATATATATATATAAAGAAGAGAGAGAGAGAAAGAGTTTTTCCACTGACTAAACATTGAGAGGAAATATATAACCCTGTCGTGGAAAAATATGGACAAGCAACCGATCTAGTAGAAGAAAAAAAGGAAAATATATTATGGAAATTCATTCTTATTTCGATGAAAATTCTGAGAAAATTTAGCAAAAGGTAACGAAGGAATTGATATTTTGGAGAGACTTGATCTTATGTATCAAAAGAGAAGTTGTTTTTTTTTTTCCTTCCTTTTTTTCTCTCGCAAATATGCCGAAAGCAAACCTGCCTCTGTTTTCTTCTTTTTTTCTTTCTATCTCTTTCTCTCACGGCTCATTTCTATTTGGTTGAATTGGTTCTCAGATGTTCTTTCAGAGTATTTCCTTATGGTGAGACTTTTTGGATGACAGTCCGGTCCAGGAAGTCTACCCTGGTAACACAAAAGTTGTTTTCCCTATTGTTTTTTCCACTTGACCTCGCACATCAATCGCTTAAAGACATAAACTAAGAATTTCAAAGCTGAGAGGTTTACCTGTAAATAGTTTCGAAGTAACAAGTGCAAAGTGAACAGCAAGCTACTAATTTGCAAAGTATTCAGCAAATCCTTTATACAATGAGACTGATATGAAACCTAACACAGAATATGTATTTTATATGGTCTAATTTGGTTGGTTGTTTGGGTTTTATGGCATATCAAACTTTGTATGTTATTTAATGCCAAATCCATTTTCATACAAATTCAAACAATTCAATTTAGCATGAGTACACAGATTAATTGTTAAAACAGTTCTATTTCAAGCAATTCGGTTTAGTCAAACACTTCTAATTCAAATAATTCAATTTATTCTATGTAAACAGTTTAGTAATATTTAACCAATAGATAAGGCCCTATCAGGTGCTACCCCTCCGGGCCCGAATGGACCTGGGAGCAATGCCAGTGAACAGGTGCTTCGCATTCCCCAAATCTCCAGCATAACTACAACCTTACAATCAGATTGTTTAGTGTCATATCTTGGACAATCATTGGGGGTCTTACCCCTCTGCAGAGGTACAGACAGTGTATTCAACAGTCCCAGCCGACCAAGCAATATGATCTTATTTAAATGTAAAATGAATATATTTTCTGCAAAGGATTTATATAATTATCCATCTCAGAATAAAACGTTCCTAGTTTGAGTCTTCTAAAAGAGTAAATATTTCGAAATAATTCAGCAAACGACTTGTACAGTTCGGTTGATACCAAATCCACATTGAAAATAAATGTTTTTACAGTTTTGATAATGATAAATTTACATCTGAAAATTTCAGAAAATCATTTGTATAGATCCGGTGATACTGAACTCATGTCAGAATTAATTCTTTGTGCAATTTTCATTGTCTAAGATAAACACGTTTCCTTGGAATACGGTAATTTTTTTAATAATTACTTTGACATGTGTGTTGTGTGTGTGTGTGTGTGTGTGTGTGTGTGTGTGTGTGTGTGTGTGTGTGTGTGTGTGTGTGTGTGTGTGTGTGTGTGTGTGTAAATGCAGTTCCATTTTGATTTCATGTGTTTAGATCTAGAAAATGAATATGATGTTTGTGGATAAAAAAAAGAAAAAAAGAAAAATACATTTCGATGGTTTTAAGCACTGAAAGGCTTAAATTTATTCACAGAAAAAAAAACTAAGAAGAAAAGATGATTCGATAAGAATTTAATGAAAAGAAAAACGATTTGAAAAAGATAATTAGAGACATGAAAATGAAATTTCAATCTGTAATGATCGAACTCAGAAAAAATAGTAAAATCCAATATATGTGAATTTCATCCACCTCTACTCTGTTCGTCTGAAGTTGTCAAGAAACATTTATTTTGATAAATTTAGAGTTTGAAAATATTATACTGTCTCTTACCATGCGGAAATTATATTATTTCTAAGGATCTCGAGATTTTTACGAATTCAAATCTTGCGACAAAACCCGTCTGGATATCTGCGTGAGAAACTGAACTGATTCTCAAATAGAATAACAATTTCATGTTAAGAAAATGAAAAGTTTATGTGGACGAAAAAAATAGTAAAACTCAGTCATGGTGGACAATTTGCCTTAACATTTGACTTCTACTCAATACACAAGGTAGAAGAATGTTGAAAATTCATGCTTCACAAAAAAAAAAAAAAAATGACAATCTTAAATCATTATAATTCACAACTAATTGATAAACTGTCATATTATTTAAGAGTCTTAAGTCTTCTTATCTTCATCGACCAAAAGTTATAGTAATTTGAAACAAAATACAAATAAAATTTCCTCATTATAACCTCAAAAGATTCCAAAGACAAACAACTGGGGAGAAAGAGGATTATTTAACAGCAATAAAGATTACACAAGACAACCGAAACATTTAAAAAGCACAACTGAAACGATAAGTAAAGTGAATGAATGAACATCCGAGGATATTTTTAACCCTAAAAGATTAAATAATTATTATATTCCCCTCTTGATTTATTCAGACTTGGTACCTTGGTACATATGTACTGCGCATTGTATAGTTGTCTGCCTTGGATGGGTCACCAATGATAAGCCCTTTCAATAAAATGAAAATCGCTCACAACACTAAACAGAAAAAAACAAAACGTAGAAAAATAACTCACCTAAAGATGATCAGCCCATTTGGCCGAAAGCGCTTTAGTGAAAAACCTTGGAAACTGTCTCTATTAATTGAAGTCTGATACAAAGAAACGAAACAGAAAGCTAACCTCCACACCCCCCAAAAAATCAACATAAAATCTTAAAAAGAAAAGTTCTATTGTCTTTAACCGAACTTGTATAAACAGTAACTTGTTACCAAAATATACACTGTGTATGTGTGTGTGTATGTGTAGGTGTGTGTGTGTGCGCGCGTGTGTGTGCATGTTTATTCAAGATTGTCTCATCCATCTTTTCATTTCGACTTTTGTCTTCGAGTTTTTCATTTCCTAATTCTAATTAATTTCTGTCGAGCAAAAAATACAGTCCGTCGTTTTTTGTTTTCTTTTTCTTTTAGATTATAAGTATATCAACTAAACATTAGCGAAACAGTCATTTAAGATTCGGAGAGGCAATTAATATCGGTAATGGCTACAAGGTAATGGACCAGTAGATGAAATAAAGATGCTGTACGTCATTTAATTCGTAAAATGAAAAACAAAACCAGGTTTAGTGTTTTCATCCCCTCCCCTAAGATTGGTTTTCCAATTTAAAGAAAAGTTATGGATCCTGTAAAAAGTCTAACAAGGATTGAATATATTTTTGTTGCAGAAATAAAATGAAAATCTTATATTTACATCTTTATGCCGCTGTCTCCCATTCTATCACCCTTTTTCTTTTCTTATATATATATATATATATATATATATATATATATATATATATGTATATATATATATATATATATATATATATATATATATATATATGCAAAATGGGCCAAGAGTAAAATTCTTTGCACGAATAGTCTCACGGCAAAAATTTTAGTGATGTAATTTTTCTGTGTTAATTAATTGAAGATAGTTACTAATATTTTATTTTTTTGCTTAAAGGTTCTCGTGCTTCAACAAATTGAATTCTGAAGTCGAAGAAAATCCTGGGTATATATGCCCAGCATTCTTTTCTATTCTAATATATATATTTGCAGAATCCATCATAGATATTACGCTCCTTGGTGTTTAAACATGTTGATTTTCTAACAAACTAACATTAACAAGATTTTACCATTTCACTTGACAATATGTAGAATCGCCCAATCAGTTGAGCTTAGAATATTTCATATATATCTTCTGTCGAGGAAAGATATCCCCATTAAGATGGTCTTGCCTTTGACACTAAACTGCATCTTGTGGAAAGTCTCTAGTTCTAGAGGTTTGGGTAGTGCAGAGTACCGCTCTATTGTCGATACTCTCTGAACCGGAATTATAGCCATTTTAATTTCCCATCTATGAGAAAAATAGATATGCTTAAAAACCTTTTAATATTTCATAGAAATACTTGATATCTTCATGTTGGAAAAAATACCCTCTTAGAAAATAGAAATGAATACCGACAAACAGTCATAGTAAATGATCGTTCTCATATTTGGTAATAACTAGTGTAGAATATTGTTTTGATTCTATATATTTCAAATAACGCTATCTTTGCTTTGCTTACAGACTATAACCACTCTATCCGTCTGTCAGTCTGTTTCACTATATATATATATATATATATATATATATATATATAATTAACATCATCATCTTGCGCTGCTAGCACGGATCTCCCTGACCCTCTATCGTCACCCGTCTCTATCGTCCATTACTTCCGGGATGTCTTCAAGGCTGTATCGGCATAAAGCTCTTGTATATAGTTTCTAGCTAGACGTCCTGCCTTTGATCGTCCATGTGAAGGGGTCTATAAGAATAGGTCACTTATGAGTTCTTCCTCACTTATCCAGCAGTGTCCTGCATGTTTGGTTCGTCGAACTTGGATAGTTTTCGTAATGGGTGGAAGGTGGCCGTATAGCTGCTGTGGGGTGTTACTCCCAGGACTTGTTCAATATTGTTCGCAGCATTATTATGTAATTGCTGTCAAGCTTTTTCTCCATACCTTTAGTTAGCGTTCATGTAGTACAGCCATATAGCAGTATCGACATGACCGATGCATAGAAAAAATGCGTTTTATTTTATCGGTCTGGTGTTTCTTCCATATGACCGATAGGCTATCGATAGCTGTCCATGTCATTATTATTTGGGAGTTGATGTCCGTATCGGTTGATGAGACATTGCTTCCTAGGTAGGTGAACTTGTCCACTAGTTTCAGAGAACTACCATTTAGTGTAGAGATGTTGCCTCTTTGATTAAAGCACATGTATTCCATCTTGTTTGCGTTGACATGGAGGCCTGTGCCAGTAGCTGCTCGTTCCAGACTATGTAACAGAGATTCAGCTTAGGCGGGTGTATTTGCCAGAAGTGCTATATCAACGGCGTAGTCCGCTTCCGTATTTGTTTGTGCTGGGTATCGTCTGCTCATTTCCTTTGCCAGCTTGAAACATTATATTAATATACGTTCTAAGCACGTAGTCTAGGAAGATGAATAAGAAGTATGGGGCTAATATGTCTCCTTGCTGCACACCTGCTACAAGTAGTCTGTGTTTCCATCCGGGGAGTGGAATTTTACTTTTGTGTTTTTATATAGCATCGTTATGGCTGTGACGGCTTCATTGAGTCAACCGTAGGCGAGTAGTATTTGCTCCATCTCTTCTCTGTGTATGGAGTCAAATGCCTAAAAGTTGGTATACACTGCTGATGAGACATAATAAGGTCGAAACAACTGTTCAGTGTTTCCGTATATCGTGCGTAGGTGTTCGGCGGATTTTCTGCTCATGGTAATTCAATTCACAATATCAATTCCTCTACTATAAAAATAAAAATATGCACAAATATCAGCTTGTATGAAATCATTTTATGCCCAAAAGTTAGGGAATCATTTTTTTTATGCATTCTTAGGAAATAATACTAATTTTGAAACTGATATATTTGATCCATAGATAGACACTAACTGTTAATATCGCTTCCGGTCAGAATGGACCAAGAATCATAGCAATAAAGAACCCTTCATTCCACAGATCTCCTCGGAGCTATCATACACAGTTTAGTATCATACATAGGACACACATTTTGAGGATCTTAAACGTATTCGGGTGATACGGTTAGGATATTCTAAACCCCACCGACAGGGCGTTATATATGGTAAAAAGTCCGTATTGAAAAGAATATGTTTTTCACATGTCCATAATGAATGAAACTGGAAATGAAGGGCGTGGTTTACGAGATATTCAAAGCAGAAAATATGTTCAGAAGAATAATGACCCAGATTACGCCTATCTTTCATGATATTTTATTATTTTTTTGGCATTCGTTAATGATCGACAGAAAAAAGGAGTGATAATTCGAAGCTCTGCTAATTGTCTTTTCTCTGAAACATAACCAGCTTAATTCACATCAATTGGAGCAGTGGTAAATAAGGAAACTAACAATTCAATAAAGATAATTTCTTAGTCATAATAAGACTATCCGAGCCAGTCATATATAAAATATCTGGAAAATGTTAGTTTCATCGATGAACTGCGAATGAATGGAAATTCTAAAGTATTAAGCAGGATTGAACCCAGACCTTGTGCAATTATGTCAACGCTACGATGCAATCTATTTATTACAAATTAGGATAGTGTCACATACATTGCTATGTACTTTATTAGGAAAGCGACCGTTAACCTTTACTCTAGAATTATATATATATATTAAGAAAAAACAACAAACCGGTAACGTTAGGATTATAAATTTATTCTCATCCTGTTATGCGTTTTTGAAAAATTCAAAAACATGAAAAAAATTAACAGGACTTCTTCAGATCCTCCTGTTAATTTGTTTTCGTGTTTTTGAATTTTTTAAAAACGCATTACAGGATGGAAATAAATTTATAATCCTAATGTGACTGATTTGTTGTTTTTTCTTCATGAATTTATTGCTCTGTAATGTCTGTTACATTGAGCCCTTTACTAGGAAAATTTAAATGTTCACTCTTGAATAGTTTTCTTGTCCTGATGGAATTACTCCCAATTCCGGTTTAACTGGACCAAATAATACTATATATATATATATATATATATGACGGGGTAGAGAGTATTTGTTTAATTATCTTTTTAAATTCAGTTAAAGATGGATAATGTTGAATAATAGCACAGCAGAGATTAAATGAAGTGAGTGGTATGAAAAATATATTGAAGCAAAAAAAAAAAAGAAAAAAGAAGAAAATTGCAAGTTGAAAGAATATTTTAAGAATCTGTCTGGAAACAATTCTGAAATCACTGAAAAACCTATCCAAAACACTATTAATGTCATACTAGACATCTAATTTGGACAGTTTATGGGGGAACAACTTGACGTTGTACTAAAAAGAAATTGATAATACAAGGGCTGCAGGCATCGACTTAGTACCCCATAAGTTTTGGAAGTCTAGAAAATTTGACGTCATACTTCTCCGATTATGTAACGCAGTCAATAAACAAAACTCAATTGAGAAATGAATGAAAGTTTGCATCCTTCTCTTCCTCGAGAAAAGTGACCTCGGAATCACAAAGAACTACAAAGGGAAAACACTAACTGATATACCTGTTAAGGTTTATTATATCCCGTTTCTAAATCGTATTCGACCCGAGAAAATTGCACGAAAAAGTCAATGCGGCTTTCGCTGCACAACGTCACAGATTCTACCAATCGGTCAGAACATCGAAGAAGTACGAACAAGGATTCTCGAGGCTGCATTATTTTTTTATAGATTTCTCAGATGAATTCGATTCCATAATTAGAGAAATGATAGAACGAATAAAACTGGCAAATGGTCTTACCGAATAGAGTGTTACAGCAATAATGATCCTTTGCAAAATGACGAAAGCAATCGTTCACTCACCTGATTGAGATACAGTCCTCTTCAACATTATCAGTTGAGTCTTCTAGGGAGATACATTACTATATTATTTTTATTCTGCTCAGATAATGTACATAGACCATCACTCGATCTAATGAAAGAAAATGTTTTCCTATCGTAAAAAGCTAAAAGCAGTCGATATCCCGCTAAAACTGTGACTGGTGCAGACTATACAGATTCCGTAGCACTTCTCACAAATACACCAGCACAAGCCAAATCCCTACCTCCTAGCCTAGAAAAAACAGCAGGAGGCATTTGCTTCTGTGTGAATACCAACAAAACTAAGTTCATGCGTTTTAAACAAAAAGGATTCATCTCGACTTTATAATCTGTGGACCAGTTCATATACCTCGGCAGCAATACGTCATCTTCAGAAAATGATGTTAATAGACGCATCGTAAAGTCTTGAAATGCTACTAAATGGCTATCGATTACTTGGAAATCTAATCTATCTGTTAAAATAACACGAGATTTCTTCCAAACCATATTTGTGTTCATTCTAGTATATGGATGCTGCACATAGACTCTAACAACACTCATAGAGAAAGATTTCGATGGAAACTATAAAATAATGATGCGTGCTATCTTGAAAATATCCAGGAAGCAACACCAGAGAAAACAGTAGCTGCATTGATGCATTCTTCCTATCTTATAAACCATTCACTTAAGAGAACAAGATATGCTGAACACTACTAAAGAGGCAATGACAGACTCAAAAGTAATGTTTTCTCTTGGACTCCTGGAAGTGGACGTGCCAGTGTTAGCCAACCAGTATGAACTTACATTAACTCTTTACAGACAAAAGATCCTACCAAGAAGACCAACCAGGAGTGATGGATGATAGGAATGAATGGCGACAAGTACTTTCTACTGCCAGCATAACTTGATAATTATCTTTTATTAAATAGGACAGATACAAGCATTTCGGCCTTTATAATCTTTGACCTCTTCAACTCATTCTATGAGTGAATTGAAATGAATTCAGGTAAGCATCGTATTTTCCCCAACGATTCATTGAATGACTCGAACAGATCGAAGACACTCTTAGCAGAAACAAAGTATCTGTCCTATTTTATCAAACATGATTAAAAGAGAAAATGTTGTCTCTCTCTCTCTCTCTCTCTATATATATATATATATATATATATATATATATATGTATGCGCGTGTGTGTGCGTGTATGTGTGTGTGTGTGTGTGTTAGGGGAAAATGAACATAAATCCGACGATATGTATACATAAAAAGGGGCAAAACGAAATATTCTGAAGTGTACTTTCATGATAATATGCCGACGTTTCAGTTTTTTTCAAAATTATCAACAGGATGATTAATAGCAGGTGTCGAAATGATTCTGCCAAAAATGTTTTTAAATGAAAAAATGAAATGAAAAAAGAGAAAAATTCTTAACGTTCTATGAACATTACTAGCATTCTATTTCAAAAAATTGTGATGTTACACGATAACTTCTTTACTATGGATTTTAATTTTATTTGAATATTTATACGGTTTTTGAATTAAAAAAAAAGAATAACATATATGCATGTAGTTTTGAAATATGAATTCTTTTGTAAATCAAAATGACCTATTTGTTGTGGTTTGCAATCTAAAATCTAGTTTAGAAACTATTTTGATTATAAATAAAATCTTAACTATTGAATATACGCATAATTTATACATATTTAAATAAAATCGATTTAAATAAATGGTATTGTACACTTTTAGAACTAATTTAGTTAAATAAGGAAATAAATTAAAAATCAGATCAATTGATAGAATTGTACTGAGAAGTAATTATTTTTATTCTATAATTTTTTGTTTGGTGAATTTGTATATAAACTAATATTTTAGAATCCTTGAACTTAGAATTATGTTTTTCTTTTAAAATTATATTTCATTAACGCGTTCCTGTTGCCATCGATTTTGAAAATTTAGATGTATTCATTAATATGTTTTTGATTGATCTTTAAGAGCCACGTATATAATTTTATCCCTTCTACAGGGGATCGTATGTACATCAGACTCATATTTGATATAATTATCGTTATTCTTATTCTTAATCCCATTCTTCATTGTTTTAAAAGATTTTGGAACAGTTTAGGTTTTTTCGATATTATTGAATTAATTGGTAAAATGTTATGTATGCATTAGGTTATCACTAGAAATAATTATTATTGTAACTGTTTGGCTATCTTTGAGGTTTATGATTTTAGAAAGACTTTATTTTATCATTTTCTGTAAAAGATTTGGGATACTGAAGATGTTTAAAGGAATTTTCCATAAAATCAATTTAATCATGTCAAAAATTGAAATTATAAATTTTATAGGCTCTAAGCTAAGATACTAGGATTATTCTATATTTTTTATTTGGAAATGATGTGAGTAAAGACGTATATGGTTATTTTTATTTGTTGATTTATGATAAAGAGCAAATTCTAATATGTTGGTTCTGTTTATTAACAATATATCTAAAAAGTTTTAGGTGTTGTCAATTTTTAGCTCATAGATAAAACCTATTGTAGGTTCTACTTTAATTAATTCATATGAAGTTTTTGTTATAACTTTGTAAGTCTATATAAATATTATACTCTCAATGTAACAGAAAGATCTAGAATCTTTGAGATATTAAGAATTTAAAGGGAGCAGATTTAAGAAATTCAAGAAAAAGACAAGCAAAGACTCCACTAAGAGGCAAACGTACCAGTAAACTGATCTGCTGTTTATAAAAATAACATTGTATAGAAAAAATAACATTGTTTTGTGCATAATGTCCAAATTTTGATTTTTTTGTCAACTGGTGAAGGTAATGTAATGTTAGTTTTCTTAAGATGATTTATAAGATGGTTACAGGACTATTAGTTCATAATTATTTTATGTCTTGACTGTTTAAAGATTTATCTTTAAAATTTATATTATTTTACGGAGAAGATTACCAGATTTCTTCACATGCTGATTACCGATTGTGTCTAAAGGAGGAGTTAATATTTGGGCAAAAGATTTGAAATTTCATCCGAGTCACTGTCTACATTGGAAATGCTGTAGCTTAAAGTAATTTAAGATCCATCAGCGTTTGGAAGTATATATATAATTGTAATTAAAAAGTGGTAATCAATTAGTGAAATCCAGCATATGCAATCTTTATTAATTTTCAATAAGATTTACAGAGAATATTTCTATTTTTAGTAATGATTTATTGTGGAAGTTTTTCATGTTTTTGTTTTCAAATAATTCTGTTATTTTGTTGTTATATTATGTAGACTCCTTAACGACAACACACTCTCCTTATTCAAGTAGTTTTATGAAATAATGATAACATAAACTCACATTTAATTGTTACGATTTGATTTTAAATAAATTTTTTTTCTTAACTAAATTCTATATTGTCAACATCAACAAAAACTAAACAAAAAAAAATATATGTAGACGTTATTTTTTAAAAAATGGACAAAAAAATGATTCTAATAATTTGATTAAAATAAAATAAAAATTGCCAAGAGATAATGCTTTTTTTCATATTTCGAATACAAGAAATATCACAATTATTTGATATGGAACGCTATTAATGGTGATAGAATATGAAGTATTTTTTCTCTTTTCCGTTATTGTTTTCATACGAAAATATTTTTTTGCTGAAGTATTTTAAAATTTCTATTAATTGCCTTGAAGACGGTCTCACAAAACCCCAGAAAGTCAGCGAATAATCATAAAAATATATGCATTGAATAATTCGTTTTCTTTATATATATATATATATATATATATATATATATATATATATATATATATATATATATATATATATATATATATATATATAATGTTTGGTTTGGTTTAGATACGTTTGGTTTTATGGCATATCAACCATTGTATGTTATTTCATGCCAAATCCTCTTAATACACATATACTAAATATATCTGATTTGTAAACATATTCTGTTGATATCATTAATAGATGAGCCTTTTTTGTACAATTAAATAGTTCCAAATATTGCTACGTATCATCAACAACACTATTAAATATCAGTCATTTGTTTACACTCAGTCAAATGATCAAACTATTCTATTTCAAACAATTCAATTTAGTATTAGTCATTTGCCTGAAGATAGTTTAAATAACAAACAGTCCTATTTGACCCCAAGATAGGACCCTATCAGGTGCTTCCACTACAGGCTTGATGGGACCTCGGATCAATGACAATGAAGGGGTACTTCGCTTTCCCCATACCTCCCACCTCACAATCAGAATGTTTAATGTCATAACTAGGATACTCGGGGGGGGGAGGGGTCTTTCACTTCTGTAGAGATTTTATGGGTGCATTCCAAGCCCCAGGTGACTGGGATGATATATAATGTGTTTGTGTGTACGCATATGTCAATGGGGCGCAGAAATCTTTCGGCCCTGACTATATATATATATATATATATATATATATATATATATGTATATATATATATATATATATATATATATATTAATCAGGAAACTACTCATCACTTTATATATATATATATATATATATATATATATATATATATATAGAGAGAGAGAGAGAGAGAGAGAGAGAGAGAGAGACAGAGACAGACAGAGAGAGACAGAGAGAAGAAGTGCTAAACAATTCCTAAGCTAATCAATAATAATTTTATAGTTTTTTGGGAAGGATATGAGAACATATGAACAAGTATATTGAACTGCAAGATGAATATGTGGAAAACATGTGGAATGTCATAAATTTTTCATGGCTTTACTCCATTATCTTCTTTTACGAGCATAGAAGTTTTCAGCAGCATCTATAATACACATAATATATATATATATATATGTGTGTGTGTGTGAGTGTGTGTGTGTGTTTGCGCGTATGCATGTGAATCTATATGTAAGTCAACTCCATGTCTTCAACTTAATCAAACAATGCATTAGCATAGTAAAACGGCTTATTTTATCTGCGATGAAAAACATTTCCGGAACGTCACACGAAAAAAGCTTCTGACATCCGATAAATTGAAAATTGGTGAGTCTGAAAATGTCGAGCGGCAAACCTAAAATGAGTCATTTTTATTTGATTTGTCAATTTCTACTGAAATGCAAGTTTAAGAATGTTTTTATAGATTTTCTTTCATCTTTTTATTCGACTCAGTTACGATAGAATATATTATCTGAAAAGTTTTTAATAACTGGTCGATATTTTTCAATTCGAATCTAATAATCGCTTCACTT
>OY757917.1:115072505-115160005 GCA_963585895.1 Sepioteuthis lessoniana | reverse complement strand
AAGAAAACAAAATGCAAAAATTGTGGGAATGGTTTTGCAAAATATACAATAAAAGAGAATAGAAATTCTTTCCAGCAGCGACCCAATACCCTTATTAAAACTGCAGCAAGAGAACACTGAAAATAATACGGCAGTTACCATTTGTGCGTAGCGACATGAAACCATCAATGGAATATTGAGTGAAAATAGTAAATTTGTTGAAAAGAAAAAAATGACTTAAATTTGGTGGAATGAAGCCGAACATAGAATTGAACCAACAACTAGTAATTGAATATGCACACAAATGATTTAGATAATAAACAAGAATCAGTCCTTGATAATATCAGAGAAAAGTAAAATTTAGCCTCTTAATTCAAAGCAAAGTATCACTCATTAAAAGCGGTCAGATAATGAATTTCATTGTTGAAGGGAAAAGGAAGTATTGAAGTATCAAAAGATTTTGAAATGGGAACTAATACTTAGCTATTACTAAAGAAGAAAAGAAATAAAGAGATCTAAACGTAATGTAGTTGATGTTTTCTACCAGGACTTAATCTGATACAGAGCTGTGTGTCTAACAATAAAATGTCAATCATGAAAACTCTTGCGGTAGGTGCGAGAAACGGTCTCACGTAAGAGTTTGGGATTTCTGAAAAAGACCAATCAGTTTGTAACTGACAGGTACAAAAACGACTGAAAATTAGGGGCTAACAAAACCTCAAACCAATCATGGTTTAGCAATTTCTTCATCGATTCAAAAAACGACTTAATCTCTTAATTTTCGAGTCCGCTCATAAAGGAGTTTGAAAAGTGATTATAAAGTAAGAGATAAATATTCTGACTTTTTTCTTTCCTTTGAACTTGTAGTCATCTGTTCCTCATGTCTTTTACTTCATAAACTTTACATCTAGACTCCAAAACGCAACATAAATGTAACTTTTTTTATGAATAATAAGCGAAAAATAAAGTTAATTTCGAACAAAGTCAAACACGAAAAAATTAATTTGATGAGCTAATCATAAATGTGAATTGAATCGATTTATTTGGAAATCAGATTTTAAAATCTTGTTTCATAATCAGATTGATCCAATAAACTACGAAGCCGTGAATTTTCCCTATTCTTATTGGTTTGCTAAAAAGTATCCAAAAGAATGTTGAAAAACTTACTGGAAAATGTAAAGTGGAAGTTAAAATAAAAAAAGATCAATAAACAAATGTATTTCTTTTATCTTGTTTCTGCATTCACATTTTTTTATTTCTCGACGACTTGAAAAACAGCTTTTGTAAAATTGTCATTCGAAGATTTCTTTTTGCTTTTTTTTTCATAACTTCTAACAGCACGAAATTCGGTGCCTTATTTCATTGCTGTATTTGTCCATGGGGATTGTGATAATGATAAAATATTTATTGTTAAAATTATCAGAGTGTACAAAATTGTTTCGTATATTTAGTTCTATTGAAAGGTTATTAATGTTGATGGTAGATTTCTTATTCCCTTGAGTTTTACATGTTGATCATCTACTCTTGAACATTCTTTCAAGACTAAGAAGGTTGTCGATCATAGTCGAGGGCGACCAGAAGGCTCCCTTTTTAATAGATAAAACACCGACGCGTAGGGGAGAGCGCTACACCTTTCCCTGAAGGTTGAGTGAACATAAAGTTTTTCATTTCCTTCTACTTATCGAATTTTGTATGCAAACTCATTGTATTTGATGCCTAGTTTAGATTATAAAAGTATCTCAGTAACTGTATTAACTATTAAAACAACTGTAACCAAATGTCATAATGTTGTACTATGCTAGTCACGGAGCCCAAAGTGGTGGGACTACAAATCACAGTAGTTGTTGTGGCTATTGTGTTCGTGACTACCACATTAGCTTCCAGATGTTTGCCTTGTCAAATCATTCCATCCCCACGCTGTGTTTGATAGATCCATGAAGGGAGATTGATACAATTCAGCTGGATCGTCTTCTGAAGGTCAGGTAATATGAGCGGCTAGATTGTCTTACAACTCAAAGAATAGAAAAAACCCGTTCTTAAACAAACAACCAAAAAATCGTTTTTATTGAAACACGCTTGGGAGGCAATATATAACAAGCAAACGATCTCTGATTCCCGGGCAAAAAGAAGAAGAAAGAATATCGAGAAAGGGAAGAGTGACGATGAATTGCGGTTAGAATGACACTAATATCTCTAAATTCTGGGACTTGGAATTTTTGTAAAGTCTGAAGTTTCTTCGGAGTGCCTTGGGTCTAGAATGGAAGGGATGCTTCTTTGGCAGTCTTGAGTTTCTTCTTGGTCCCTTTTCTCATCCTCTCTGAAGATTCGTTTTACCAACCTATTTTTTATAGATCAATACCTGGACTAAAAAAGGTTTCTGATTGGTTGTCCAATAAGAGACAATTAGGAGTCATATTCCCATTGGTCAGCCAATCCTAGTTCAGGATTATGTCTTACAGGTATAGGGAAAACCCTTTTTAGATGCTTTGACCAATGGGAACAGGTTTAGAGCAATGGGGTTGAACAAAAAATTCTCAGCCTCACCTGACTGGATGAGCCATGCTCATCTCACCTTTATTTAGGGCGGAGCAAAATCAAACCTCCCTTTTGAC
Source organism: Sepioteuthis lessoniana (assembly GCA_963585895.1). Classification (NCBI taxonomy): domain Eukaryota; kingdom Metazoa; phylum Mollusca; class Cephalopoda; order Myopsida; family Loliginidae; genus Sepioteuthis; species Sepioteuthis lessoniana. Next base: position 115,157,414 of record OY757917.1, on the reverse strand, counting down.
ATTGACCTTTAAGATAAGGACTAGAAAAATATGTTTTACGAAATGACCCGTTTCATCATTGTGATCGATGAAGTTAGTTAACAACTAAAAAATTAAATAAATTTGCTGACCTTTAAAATCAAAAACAGTTGTCTCGCGCTTAACTGATCTTTAGGAACAATCAATCAGCTTAAGTTAATTTACGCCTTGAACAAAAAGATACCTATTCTAAGGACCATTTTGTTTATATATATATATATATATATAATAATAATTTTCATATATTTCATAAATTCTAATTTTTACATATTAATTAAGTACTCAACCGCACGTCGTGTCACAATAATCATCACTATAATCAACTCATTCTGACGGTACGATGTCCTTGATCTTCTATCACTATCTGTCCTCTTGGCCATTTCCCTCAGTAAGTCCTCTAGACTGCAGCAAATGTATGCTCAAACCTGATATATATCTTTGCAGGTCGGCCAACACTGCTGTGTCAACGTGTAGGAGTTCACAGGTTAACGTCGCAATAAGTTCGTCCCTGCTTCTTTATCAGAGCCCAGCATGTATTGTTCGTCTTTTTTGGATAATTTTGGATATAGGAGACAAAAAGCCGTACACCTGGTATTTTCTGGGGTGCTTCTTCCAAGATTTGTTCAACACGGCACGCAGATTTCTCTAGTTATGCTCATTTAGCTTTTTTTTAAAACGTTTTGCTTGAGTCCACGTGATTCAAACATTACAGTAGTACTGATACTGTTATGGATTGGAAATATCCCCTTTTTTATTTCAACAGGAAGATCAGATTTCCATATGCCCGACAATCTGTCAATTGCTGTTCTTACCTTTCTTAGACATAAGCTGAAATTGCTTTCAGTAGATCAGATTTTGCTACCGAGGCATGTCAACGGGTCAGCTAACTTCAGAGGCTTAGTATTTCATACAAGGGTGATTCAACCTTGAATAAAATACATGAACAGTTATCTGAATTTATGTAGTGGTCAATACTCCACGTTGTCTGATCCAGGCTGTGGATGTAATCTTTATGTATATGTATATATATATATATGGATTGCAAAAGCTTTATAGAGAACCTCTGTAAAAATCTAAATGCATTTGCTTTTCCAGAATATTAGGGGAATTTTCAGATGAACGTTTATCCAGCTGTTCTGATTAGATTCTGCAAATTTCCATCGTTATTCTTGCCAGTTTCAGCATTTCAACAATCTGGATTTTGTTTATTTCTTCGACGGATTTTCAATTCTTTTTCAAATCATTAGTTCCTTCCGAACTTGTTAAGATTTTCCTAACCTTGCAAAATATTTACGAGCGTAACTTCTTCACTTTATAATAATAATAATAATAATAATAATAATAATAATAATAATAATAATAATACTTTACTTGGTTTCTGTTATGTAAGAAGAATGTTCCAATACTGAACCGCGTGGTCGAACACTGATCTCCAGGAAACAAACATAATAGTTGAAATGTATTGTGCTTGTGGGGGTCACGTGACTAGGAATAGTAAATATATAAATCGTTCAAACGGAAGTCCGATTGAATTGTCCAGTATAATATAGCATAGCTGTCAGTATACATAGTACGAGAGTGAAAACATTATAAAGAAGCGGCGCTAAACGAAACATTATAAAAGTTCCTTTTTTAATAGCGTATCAACGTTCGGGGGATATTTTAACCCAAAAGCTATCCCAGGAGATCAATAATAGTTATGTTATTTAACCTATAGCTGCGAGGAAAAGGCGTTTCTATCTTTCCCAATGGAGCATTAGTCCCATTGTGAACGTAATATTGCGACAACAGTTCGACCTCCCTTACTTTAGAGCCGTAGTTTGTCTTGTTATTTCTCCAATAATAGCAATAAGTATATAAAAATACTCAGAATTAGAAATTGAAAAAATATGGTACCTTAAATCTACCACCGTACCAGTGATAGTGAGATCCCTGGGTTTGATGAAGAAAGGGACAAATCGACACATTAACACGATTCCTGGCAGTAACAACCCACAGGAAATACAAAAATAGATGCAATTACGGAACTGCTCATTTTCTTAAAAGAATACCCTCAATGTGACTGAAAATATTGAAAACAGGTAACAAAAACATAAATCCATAGAATGCATTTAATCACGTCCTTCACACAGTCAACATTTTTGATAAAGAACCGGGGAAGAATTGTAAGAAACAGCCATTAAAACCGAAAATTAGAATAATAATAATAATGATGATAATGAGGGCAAACATTTGCTGAATCGCAGGAAAAGATTAATCACCTAATATACATGGAAAACATTAATCTGTTTAAAAAAACTGAAAAAAAAAGAAAAAGAAATTCAGATACAAGTATTAAAAATATGTATTCAGGATATAGAAATGAAATATGTCATGCTCATTTTGAGAAGTTGAAAAAGTCAAGTAACAGAAGAAGTAGAACTTCCAAATCAAGAAAGAATTAGAACACTTGAAGAAAAGGAAACTTAAAAATACTTGGGGATATTGGAAGTGGACATCATCAAAGAAAAAGAGATGAAAGAAAAAATAAGAAAAAGTATCTCACACGAACGAGAACGCTTCTCGAAACCAAACATGGAAGCAGAAATCTCATGAAAAGGAAAAACACCTCGGGTGTCCCTCTAGTAAGATATTCAAAACAGTTCTAAAATGGACAAGAGGACAACATAGACAAATGGACGAGAGAAAAAGAAAGCTAATGATGATACATAATGCCTTGCATCCGACATATTACATCGACAGACTATATGTGCCAAGAAGAGGAAGAGACTCGCCAGCATTGAAGATAGCGTGGATGCATCCTCACAAAGACTCGAACCCAACATTAAAAAGAACTTATTAAGACTAATTAGAACGACCAGAAACAGCACAGAAAACATAAAGACCAACAGAATAGCAATAACTACGAAATGAGAAGAAAACAATTGTATGGCTATTTCAAGCGACAAACCGGTGAAATCTTACATGAGAAACCTGGGCAGGGTTGACAAAGGGGAACTTTCAAAGACAAACTGAATATATTCTAATAGCAATACAAAACAACGCCTTAAGGACCAATTATGCCATAACGAAAATAAAATATGTGCAACATAGATAAAGAAGCAATAGAATAACAAGAGTCTGTAGATGGTAATAGAGACTGAACCATTAAAAAATATTATAAGCAATTGTCCCAAACTAGCATAAAGGGAGGATATGACTAGATACGACTGGGTAGGAAGGTGATCCACTCGGAAAAGTACGAGAAATCGAAATTTGATTATACTATAAAATGATGCATGTGCAAAATAGGATCCACCTTGTTTACTTGGTTACACCTAGACATAGTAAATAAAAAAAAGAACTTGCTTTATAGTGGAATTTTCTGTCCTGGTGGACTACAGAGTGAAAATCGAAGTAAACGAAAAGCGAAACAACTACTTGGACCCTGACAGAGAATTAAAAAAGCTGTCGTACATGTGAGTAAAGGTGGCACTTATTGTAATTGGTGCGTTTGGAACGACCGCAAAGCTTCGTAAGGGGAAAAGTTGAAAATCGGAGGAAGAATCAAGACCATCAAAACTACAACATTGTTAAGATCGGCCAGAATTCTAAGAGAAATCCTGGAGATTTGAGGAGACTTGAGGTCACTCAGATTTTAGTGAAAGACAACCAGCTAAGGCTGGTGAGATAAACTTTCAAGAATAAAAATAATATTAATAACCAGCTAATGCTGGCGTGAAAACCTGTGAAAGAGTAAAATTATAAGTTTTCATCTCGAGGATTTGGCGTTCCAGCAAACGACACAGTGAAGATTTGTGGACCAAAATGACAGTTATAGCAATCGTAGTTGAATCCCTTTGAACAGTCCACAACCCGAAAAGAAACTGGAAAGAAACTGCTTAAACTGAACATTTAAAGAAGAAATGAAACTATTTTAGAATGAGGTCAATTTCTTTTAGTTTTATTTCTGTAGTTACTACTTAGATGCAATAATTTCCCTCTGAAATTGTTAATTGTTACGTAAATCTAGACAATGTCCTAATACCAATATTGAAAAATTTGAAAATAATTTTTTCCAAGGTGCTGTATCTATATTTCTCTAAACAAATTTTACTTTTTTGAGTGTTTTAAACACCAGGGTTAGCTGAGAGTTTTCCACTGGAGTTTGAGTGACAACAAGTCTCCTCAAATCTCCAGAACTTTTCTCAATATTCAGGTTGATCTTAATAATGTGTTGTTTGGATGGCCTCCACTCGTCCTGTTATTCCTAAGTCCTCTAGTCCCTGTATCAATTATTTGGTGACTGTACCAAGAACACCAATTACAAGTGATATCATTCCCATTTTGTTTTGTGGTTGTTTGGTCTGTTGATCTTTGTGTCGTCAGTCTTGTTTTTGGTGGCTGTAATCAGTCATTCTCAACGCCGTTCCATGTTATCTTCGAGACCTACCGATGCGTCAAAGCTATCTTCAATGGTGGTAAGTCCTCTTCCTCATTCTTTTTTGGACTCGTACAATCTGTCAACGTCATTTCTTGGATACAAGGTCTAATGCATGGTCATTAGTTTTTTGTTCTCCGGTTTATTTGTTTAAGGTCTGCTCTAGTTCACTTCAAAAATGGTCCCAAGTATCTTATGAGGTGAACAACCCGGGTATTTATTCCTTTTATTAAGTTCCTGCTATGTAATTTTGTTTCGAGTAGTTTTCTCGTTCTCTTGAGATATGCTTTTTTGATTTTTTCTTTAATCTCTACTTGTTTGATGAAGTCAGCTTTCAATATTTTCAAGTATTTGTACGTTTCCTCTTTTCCGAGCGTTCTGAATTTTTCTTAATTTGGTAGTTCGATTCCTTCAGTCATGTGTCGTTTGCCATTTTTCATTTATAGCATGGCACATTTTTCTATGCCAAATTCCATCTCTATTTACTGACTGAATATTTTCACTGATTGTATTAAGGTTTCCAATTCTTTTTCGTTTTTTACAATTAGTTTGATGCATTAGGTGATTGATCTTTTCTTGCGATTTATTAAGTTTGTATCCGGCAGTAAATTCCCTGAGAATGTGATTGAGTGGCATCATCGCTGTTACAAATAGTAATGACGATAGTGCATCTCCTTAGAATATACCTCTCTGGATTATTACCTCAGCTAAACTTTTTCTTCTTGCTGTCAATTAAACTCTCCAGGTTTCCATGGTCTTCTTGATGAACTTTAAGACTTCGTCAGGTATTTTGTGCATTTTTAGAAACTGTAATATTCACCTTTGTGGTCCCATATGGGACAACCTTTTTTTTTGTCAATCCAAACCATAACTAGATTTATCCGTTTCGTTTTTGTTGAGGATGTGTTTGTCAAAGTTTAGTAGTTTTCGTTTGCCTCTTGTCTCCCTGCTGCATGCTTTCTGTTCATCGTGGAAGATTCGGCGGCTTATCAAAGAATAGTAAATCTTCTCCCTAATTTGTGCCTTTAGTATTTTCCACATTATCAGTAGCCACGTTATGGGTCTATAATTATTTGGAGTGATTCTTTTAATGGAGTCTATCTGGATCAGGTTGGTCTTTCTTTTGGTCATCCATTCGGGTATCTCAGTTTTCTATATGCATTTATTCATTTCGGTTGCCAGTCTTTCGTGGATGGAGGTGAATCTTTTAAACCGAAATCCGTGTATGCCGTTTAGGCCTTGGGTTTTCCAGTTTGGTATTTTTAAGTGTTGTTTAGTGATGAAGACAATAGTCCGAAACCCCTTAATGATTGAAATTTTTTTCGTTGTTTTGGAATGTCCTGTTTTGTCTGTATTGTTTGGTCCTGTCTTAGTATCTTTTTAGTCTTCCTTCTTTCACCAGAAGTTTTTAATAAGTCTCTTCGATTTGCATTTTTCGTTCTAGTTGTCATGCTTTTTCCGCTTCGTCCGAATATATTTTTATGCCCTGTTTTAATATTTTTGATTGTTGTGGTTTTTTTAATATCTGCAATTGTTCCAATCTGATTGATTTTGTTTGGTTTCTTTGTTTAATGGCATGTCAACTTTTATAGGTTATTTAATGCCAAAACCATTCTCAGAGAAGAACAGTAGTGGTACTATTTAACCCATAGCTGGGAGGATAAGGGGGTTCATACCTTTCCCTAGGGTATTTGCCCGAAAGTGAACGTAATAGCGCGACTGGAGTACGAACTCGCTTACTACGATTCCGCAGTCCATCGCTTTAACCATTACGCCACGAGGACACCCCCGTTCCAATCTGAGTTCCCATCCAGGTTTTGACTTTCTTTTTCTTGGTGCTCAGGCGAAATCAGATTTTTTTCACAGACTAATTTTGCTCCTGCATAGATTAAATCGTTTAATCTCGTGATGTTGTTCGTAATGTTATCAATTGGTCGTCAACTTTTTCGGTTTCCGACATGACAGTTCTCCAGTCTTGGATCTTGAGAGAAGGGAACATTTTTTTTCAGACTTGGTTCTTTCCATAATTTATTATAAAGATAGAATTAATTTTACTTGTAATACATGTTTAGTTATGTAGTAGATTTTTTTGGTGCAATTTTCAAAGGATTTTTAATTTGTAGATTCTTCCCTTAACATGTTTATTTTCATTTATAGAAGAGCATGAAGCAAATTACAGACCAAAACAATAGCGAATCAAAATAATTATTTTGTTCTTGTGAAAGAAAATATATTTGGTTCAAATCAGTTGGGGCTTTTGTTCTGATTTTAACCTAATTCCTATTATGATTTTCTTTTCTTCTATGAGTAAAAGAATCAAGAGAAATTTAATATAAATATGTAACAATTTCTCTTGGCCAACGATAAAAAAATCAAATGTATTTTTTTGATTGACTGATTGATTAATTTCAACTTTTCAAGAGTTATTTCACGCGTAGATTTTAGGAGATTGCGTTCATCGTATATTCCAATTCACATTTTTTTGTGTTGTTCGTTTTTGTTTTTTTGTTTTTCTTTTTTTTTTGCCCGTGACCCTTTCGAAAACGAATAATTTTTGAACACATCTACTTGATCAACAAATGTGACCCTAACTCCATGATAGAATAATTTTCCTTATTAAACAATGATAGCTTCAAGAAACTATTCTTAATACAAATAATCTACAGGTATATGACATCCTGTATTCCTGTTGAATACGAATACTTTTTAAACAGATCTCTTTGAACCATACAAGGGACCCTATCAGTAAACATTTAAAAAAATGATATTAAATCTGCTCAATCAGCATCTGAAACCAATTCTGCTGAAAAAATAAAATTCTAAGGGAGAAAACTCTTCCAAGATAAATGATATTTCCCCGATTTTGTTATGGTTTTATGCATTTATATTTTTGGAAAGGGATCCAAACCTTTTTTTTTTAGCTAAATAGTGAAGACATTTGAATTCGTCTAGTTTTTCTGTCGTTTATTTTTTACTTATCACTATCAGCAATTGGAAAAGTCTGATACATTAAATAAATCATTTTAAACTCACATCCTGGGTAAATAAAAATGGACTTGGGATTTTATGGCAATGAAGGGATATTCTGTACTTCTCATATCTCTTGATGCAGGTAAGTGTCGTACAAAGGATATCCCATTTTTTGGAGGGGTCACCGGGGGCGTGTAATTACATTTAGAATAGTGAAGCAGTAAACTTACCTAAATTTGAGTTGGAGATTATCACAGTTCTATCATCATCGTCACAAGAAGAAGAAGAAGAAGAAGAAGAAGAAGAAGAAGAAGAAGAAGAAGAAGAAGAAGAAGAAGAAGAAGAAGAAGAAGAAGAATGTAAAGCCATAAGAAATAAAAAGGGAAAGAAAAATGGATAAAAACAAATGCCGAAACATGAGAAACACATGAACAAACCAGCAAACAAATAACAAAAAAATATAAGAATAAAAAGGAAATCATATGATTGTTGTAGAGAGGTGAAATATGAGAGAGTTTTTCTGTAGAATTCCTGGGTATTGAATGGTCTATGTATACACTGTCGGCTATACTAAAGATCATTGCGTCTCTGTGACACTTTATTTCACAGCAGATGTTTTACATAGAACTCATCTGTCTAGAAAATATCATAATGAATACAGAGCTGCACTCAAGCGGACAGAAAGATTTGGAGAGCCGCAAGAAACACACACACACAAACCTACACGAGCACACAGTTATACATACATAATCATCACTTTCATCTTATGTATTCCATCCTTAACAACGTATACATATTAAATCAAATAAGCTATGGGAAGAGCGAAGAAAAAAATAATAAGGAAAACACATTTGTATTGAAAAGTATTGCTTCTTTTTTTTTAAAGAGACATCTCAATACAAAAATTCATATTTCCAATCGATCACCTCCTGGAGCTCACTTGTTAACGAAGAAGATGTCGGTGCTTGACGCAATCATCCAGCACGAATTAAAAGTGGGAAAATGTTTAAGCAAGTTTCTGAAACCAATAACAGAGAAATCCTTCTGCTGTACGCGTTCCAAAATATGAACTGTTTCCTATGAATAGTTCAATCTAAACCCCCCAAAACACAAAAAAAAACAAAAAAACCAACAAATAATATGTAAATTAGGAAAGGACTTTTTGAAAAAAAACAACATGCATATGACATGATTAGTCCGGTAGCGAGGAATATATATATATATATATATATATATATATAGCTTTTTAAAATCGTCAAGTCTTCTTATTTCTGGGTCAAGTTGGCACAGAACGGACCCTATATTAGCCCCAGCACATTCAACCATTTCCCTGGTCATCTCTGGAGTCGTGTTAGTTCGTTTGTTGCAGCGAATTTTATATATAGTCGGAGTGGCTTTTTTTTTTACTAAATTATAGATAGGTTTGGTTCATACTTTTTGGATGGATGGTTAATTATTGAATACGTTATTGAATACACTTGGGCTAATATTGGGTTTCTTCTTTACCAACTCGACCCAGAAGTAAGAAGATTAGTGAGAAAACTTGAATGTCTTCACTTGAAAATTTTAAAAGAAACAATCCGCAGTATTCAACCAAACCTGTTTAGATAATGATTTGCTGCTAAGTATACAATATACATATATATATATATATATCATCATATCGCGCTGGTAGCACGGATATCCCTGACCCTCTCTCGCCACTCCTCCCTATCGTTCATCGCCCTAGGTAGGTCTTCAGGACAACATCCCGTATCGTCACATAGCTGCTGAATGTATGTTCGTGCTGGTCGTCCTTGCTTTTGCACGGCCATGTGTGGGGGTCCATAAGAGTACATTTCTTATGAGTTCGTCCCTGCTTCTCCAGTAGTGTCCTGCATGTCTGGCTCGTCTAACTTGAATAGTTTTCGTGATAGGGGCAGGAGGCCGTACAGTTGGTGTCTTGTGGGGTGTTGCCGCCAGGACTTGTTTAAGATTGCACGTAGCATTCTTGTGTAATTGCCGTCTAGCTTCTTCTCCAGCCGTTTTGTTAGCGTCCATGTAGTGCAGCCATATAGCAGTATCGATGTGACCGCCACCTGGAAGAAACTGCGTTTCCTTTTATCGGTTAGGTCTGATTTCCAAATAATCGATAGCCTATTGATAGCTGTCCATGCTTTCGCTAACCTCGTTTCGATGTCCTTTTCGGTTGATTCGACGCTGCTTCCTAGGTAAGTGAATTTGTCTACTAGTTTAAGAGGGGTTCCTTCTAGAGTGGAGATGTCCCCCGTTTGATTATAGCACATATATTCCGTTTTGTGTGCATTAACATAGAGGCCTATGTTTGCTTCTGCTCGTTCCAAACTATGCAGTAGTGTTTCGGCTTGGTCTGGTGTATTTGCCAGTATCGCTATGTCATCGGCCTAGTCGGCGTCGGTAATTTTTTTGGCGGGGTACCTTCTGCTTCTTTTCTTCGTCAGTTCGAACTCATTCTCTTTGATTTTGTCAATCGATGTTCTAAGTACGTAATCTAGACAAATGATAAAGAGGTACGGAGCCAGCGTGTCTCCTTGTAGTACTCCTGCTACAATGTCGAAGTATTCTGTGTCTCCATCTGTTGATCGTACTTTTTCTTTAGTGTTTCTAAGAGAATCGTTATTGCCGCTACGGTTTCTTTAGGTATGCCGTACGCTAGTACGATTTATTCCATCTTTCCTCTGTGAATGGAATCGAAAGCCTTGGTAAAGTCAACAAAAATTAATGTCGCTTGTAGGTTTTTTGCCCGTACAACTTCAAGGATTCTACGGATGGTTAATATTTGTGAGGTCGTGGATCTATTTCTTCGGAAGCTATTTTGGTTTTTTCTAAGTATGTTATCGATTTTGGGTTCTATGCGGTTTCTTATTAGGGCATTGTAGATTTTATCTGCTATGGATGTAACTGTTATGCCTCGGTAGTTTTTGGCTAATCCGAGGTCCCCCTTTTTAGGGAAGGGGAGTATGCATCCTTTCATCCATCTATCTATCAGATTTTGATTGTATACTGCGTTGCAGTGTCGGAGCAGTATGTCATCGAATTATCGTGTCTTCCATACTTCCGGGGGAATTTCGTCCAGCCCTGCAGTTTTCCTATTTTTAATTTTTCTGAGAACCGAGTCGAGTTCTTCTTGTGTGAACGGTCCTAGTTTAATGTCTAATTGTTTGCTAATTATTCTGGTGATTGGTTCATGTGTTATTTTCGGTGGGTTTCCTAGTAGGTTTTCGAAGTGCTGTTTCCACAGTTTTATTCTTTCTTGTTGGTTTGTTGCTTTCAGTTTTGTTTTGGCTGTGTTCTTTCTTCTACTCACTTCGTTTATTGTTTGCCTGGCTATCCTAGATTGTCTATCTTCCACCGAGTCTCTAATCTTATCTATCTGATTTTGAATGTATTCTGTCTGTTCCTTTATATATACGCCTGCTAATTGAGATTGTGCTGTTTTTAGTGTGTTAAGACATTTGTGTTTGTTGGTTTTTTTCGATAGTTTTTGGAGGTTGTTTTCACTAGTGCACGTTTTTCTCTCACCGCTAAAATTTCCCAAGGGACTCTATATTTAGTGTTGATTTTTGTTGGAATGCATTTCGCTGCTGCCTCTAGGTGTGCATTGACGAAATTTTCATATTCGTCGTTTGGTGTACTTTTTTCCGTCTTTTCTTGTAGTGTTTCGAATCTGTTTCTTAATTCTAATACGTATTTATCTCTTATATCTCTGTTGTTCAATAGGGCCCAGTCATAGTGTTTGGTGGTCGCTGTTCGTTTGGCGTTTTGTCGTAGGCTTAACCGTATTTTCGCCGTGACTATTCGGTGATCGGTGGACACACCCTCAGAAGAGGAGTATGCCTCACAATTCATTGCACTATTTTTCCATTTCTTGTTTATAAGGACGTAGTCTATCTGAGCTTTAGTATTGTTTGCGTACGTGTATGTCCATAGTTTTCCCTCCCTTTTTTGGTAGTTTGTATTGAGGCATGCTAATCTATTTTCCATCATGAAATCTGTTAGATGTTGCCCATTCCTATTTGACGTGTTGTGCAGGCTGTATTTGTTGTTTCCGTTTTTCCCGATTTGGGCATTCATGTCTCCGCCAATGACTAACATGTTGTGTTTCGGGATGCTACGCACTAATAAGGATAACTCATCGTAGAAGGTGACTAGTTCAGTTTCTTCACTAACATTGGTGGGGCTGTAGCATGAGATGATTGTTGCTCTGGGGTTGCCGTTAAAAGTAGCTGCCATCATTCTAGGTTGTATTTTCTCAACGCTATTTAGTGTTTTAATGCTCTTGGTCCTATTAGTAATCCTACCCCTCCTACTGCAGCGTTGACAGAGTTTTTCCATGCGGATACGGTGACGAGCAACCACCCATTGCCAGTTTCGTGATATTTGAGATCTTTGGTGTGCATGTATCTGTGTTCTTGTATGCATATTATGTCAATCTTATGTTCTTCGGCCGATGCGATTAGCTCTGGTAGTTGACCTATTCTATTTAAGGTTCTTACGTTAAATGTGGCTATTTGTAGTGTTTGCTTGCATTTTAGTAGTTTTGATTGTTTGAGCTCTGTAGCTGATTTTTCGAACACTGAGGCCAGGGCTCCAACCTCAGCAGGACGCGCCCCTTTTTTACCCGCGCGAAGAGCGATGCGGCTTGTGTATGTGGTTTGAGTGTGGGTCATGGTTATCTTTCGATGGCTGTTTTATTCTCTTCTATAGAAGCCACTCTTATAGAGGAGCAGCAGTAGTTCCCCGATCGAACTAACGATCCTGAGCGTAAAGTCGTCAAACTCACGTCCAGGACCCGTTTAGGTATTGAGTTTGGTCGCCCATGGGTTTATTTAAATACCTTTACGTACATCATGCTGCTTCCCATGTGTACGTATATAAAATAAAAAATAAAAAAAATAAAAAGGGGGGGTAAATTTGATTGAAGTTTTTTTTTTTTAAGTGCAATAATCGCTGGTTGCAAAGAGCTAATAGAGCCCTGTTCTACTATAGTTGAAAACTGGTTTGATTACCGAACTACAAACATAAAATACCATCCGGATATAAATTTTAGCGCAATACTACCTCTAGAAAAAAATTCAAATTAGCACATTAAGAGGATATTTACTTTGGCTTTATTTTTATTTGGTTATAAAAAAAAACTATTAATAAACCACCAGATATTTTTCTTTAATAGCTGAGTATTGTAGCCTTATAAAATATCTAGCATAATAGAATAACTAGTATAATAAAATATTCTTTGAGCAAACAAAATCAATTTTTTAGATTAATAATATGAATATTTTCAAAACCCTGCGGAGGAAAATGGGATGGAATAATCCAATATAGAGAAAAAAAAAGTTGCATGATATTGTAATTTGAGTTTCTAAAAAAACATCAGCCTTGCTGTGCAACCTGGTCTAAAATTAAAAGACAATTCATAAAGATTTGGCTCCAAAAAAGAACCTTAAAAAACGCGCCAAGCTTTTATTTTCCGGGGTCTACCAGGCGTTTATGCCAGCTGGGTGCCATTATGTTAACCGCCTTTTCCGGGAGAGCCTATCTCCCAGGCAATACCTGCTAAACAGAACTGAGTCCTTATCTTAGCGCTGGAGGAACCTCAGTATGGGGAATGTCGACGGGATCAAGTATTCTTTAAATAGCCACTCATTAGTCTCAATTTGGGCGTGGTTTCACACGATAAAAAGACCCTGTGTCATATATAAGCTTTGGTAGGAAGTCAGTTAAATTATAAACAAAAGATCTGTCTATTGAAATCATGGAATGCATTGTAAAACTCATTCAAAAAGGCAATCCACAGTGAAGTGTGAGTAAAGACGCTGCTTGTTCCCAATTAGCTGTGTCTAATATTTGTAGCAAAAAGAAATGAGTACTTAAAAGGGAAACTATTATGGTGCAATAAGCAACAGGATAGAAAACTCAAATATTCCCCGAAAATTAAAAAAAATGCAAGAAATCAAATGAAAAACAAAAAGGTTGAAACTGGAGTCAATTTTTGGGACAGAACTGTACAAAATTGGCTGAATGAAATGGAATTTACATATAGAAAACGAAACAAAAACAGCACTAACACACAGAGGTAATTTACTAAGCTTTTTTGCTTAGATGTAGCACAAGGCCGCATGAATGGGGCACCCAATGAGAATCGAACTCACTCATGTAGGTTTGCTAGTCTAACATGCTAACCATTACACCACCCGAGGTGCCCTCAGCACTAACACACAGAGACAAAATGTAGTTAAATGGAGCTAAAGAGAAACAATCGTGCCGTCTGCAAAATGTTCAGTGGCAAATAATGAATGTGTGTTTGTCAAGACGATGACGTTGGGTCTTTTATCTGGTGCCATTCATATAGAACATTAAGATGACTACCTGAATATAACAAGTGAATTTCACAAGCCATTAATGATTTAGAGATGTGTGTCATTTAAAGGACTTGGGAAAATAATAATCATTATCTCAACAATCAAGACAGATGTGTTCGTTTGGAATCCTGGGTAATTTTCTCATTTCAATGACAGATAGGAAATTGGTTCTGGGATTTTGATGTCATTATTTAGTACCATAATGCATCTGTCAAGGAACAAAAAATATTTATTGAGAAATAATTTATGGAATTCGTTCACAACAAATTAGAATTATGATTTTGTTTCCACTCCTCAAATTCTTATGAGAGTTTTAATTCTTTCAGGCCAGGATTTGACTAATTTAACACAAAAAAGTTTATTAAGGTTGTTCCAACTTTCGGAAATGGCGATTTATTGATACTCTTTGGTTGATGAAGTCATCGCATGAAAAAATATTTAGTAAATTTTCCGCAGTAAATTTTCATTTGAATTTAGATGCAAACTGTTTGCAGAACATATCATTGATTTTATATGTATTTCCTGAAGTAAAGTTTGCTTATGCAATAATATTTTACTCAGCATGGTTTGGAAGAAGTATATTATTAATCTAAATAATCTAATCTAGTTTGTTTAAAGTATATTTTATGAAATCAGAATAATAAAATTATTAAATAAAATGTCTTGTGTTTTACTGTTATTAGTTTATTTATTCGTTTTTCTTTCATTATATCTCTTGATAAGAGTTTTAAGTGTTCGAAAATTAATTTTCCTGTTGGCGTTTAATCTTAGACTTTGTATGTGTTAGACCATGTAACAAAAAATCCCATGCAAACAAAATCAAGTAAGCAACGTTGTTTTAGCTGACTCACATTTGAATAAACACAAAGATGAAAGACGAAAAAAAAAAAAAAAAGAAATAATAGACTCGAAATGAATAGCTCCTGTCATTTTAGCAAAAGTAGCAAAGATTATTTTTACATGTTCTTTCAAACCTTTGTTGCATTGGGTGACAGCATTGTTGTAGTGAAAAAAGTATAAAAAAATATGATTCAAGTCGTAATAAAATCCATGTTCTTTAGTAAATTTGAATACAATAGACCATGTGTGAATATTTTAGACTTAGCAATCAATCTGGCTTTATGCATAAACATAATGTTTAACTTCCATATCATACTCCTGCGAATACGGAGGCTAATAGCAAAGGGTATTTACGTGGTGCCTTCAATAAGTTTCCAGGGTTTTTTGTATAGGAATTTAAAATTGTCGTAGACTCTTGAAAATTCAGTATGTTATTGCTATACATCTTATGAGATGACTGACTAATTCTTATGATTTCAGGTTCAAGCGATCAGCAACAGCAGCAATTGGAATACACCCTACTAAAGCCTGATTGTCACAGCTGATGAATTTCAAAAATGCAATCTGGATGTGAGGACACTTAAGAAAAACGATATGCAATAAAATTATGTTTTAAACTTGGAAAAAATTCCATGCGATGAAAGCTGGATCTACTGCTATGACCCAGAGTCCAAGAGACAGAGTTCCAAGTGGAAGCATGCTGGCTCTCCCAGACTCAAGAAGGCCAGACAGAGCAAATCCACCCACAAACTTTTTATGATCCCTTTTTTACAGTACTGGCATGATCTACATGCACAGGGTTCTCACTAAACAGAGAGTCAACAAGGAATACTATGTTGAGGTTTTAAGGAGTCCAGGAAGAGATTCCGTCTGAGGGGGCCAGCACTCTTCAAATCGGGACAGTGGCATTTCCACCAGGACAATGCACCAGTCCACAATTCCATCCTTGTCACCGACTATTTGACTAAGATGGGCATCAAGACAGTTTCACTGCCTCCCTATAGTCCAGACGTTGCTCCCTGTGGCTTTTGGTTATTCCCTAAGCTCAGAGGCTAAGTGGGGATAGTGATCCCCGATGAAATGTGTAAAAGACTGATGTTTGCTCACAACCAGAATCTCTTCAATAAAATTAAATTCTCTGGACATTTCAGATAGAAAGAGAACGCCCAACCGAGGCCAGAGACAAAATATACTTTTGATTAATAAACAGAGGCCAGAGACAAAATATACTTTTGATTAATAGATAGAGACCACAGACTAGATATACTTTTGATTAATAAAAAGACAATAATTGTCATCGTGTGGATTTGATTGTTGCCGCAGAACAGAGAGTGAAAATAAGAAAAATAAAAAAAAGCGAAAAGCTGAAAATATATATGGATGATAGCAGAGATTCAAGAAAAATTTGTAATGTGACAGTGACAGTGATACCAATCGTTGAAGAAGATTCGAGACAATCCCAACAATACCATTGGAAAAATAAACCAGCATATATCGAAAAGTCTTGGATATGTGAAGAGACTTGTTACCAATCAGATTTCAGTGGAATCAACGAATTAGATCTGCTTTGAAAAACTTGTAAGGAGCAAAACAATAAGAAAACAAGAACAGGAACATAAACAGCTGTAATAATAATAATAATAATAATAATTATTATTATTGAGAACAAAACCAGACAGAAAAATCTAGCTAAGGCCTAGATTGACTACAAGAAGGCAATTGATATGGTTCCACATAGGTTGATAATAAACAGCCCCTAAATGTACAAAATATCAGACGAAGTCATAAACTATGAAAACCTGGCGAGTGTAATTGACAGCAAGAGGAAGAAGATTAGCTGAATCAAAGTTCCCAAGAGGTATTTCGAAGGAGATTCTCTATCACCCTTACTATTCATAATTATCATGATGCCACTTAACCACATACTCAGATAATGCACTGCCGGATACAAACTTAGTAGATCTCAGGAAAAAGAACTGGAAACCCTAATACACACAGTTAGAATTTGCAGGCGGGACATAGGAATGGAATTTAGCATAGAAAATGTGCAATGCTTGTAATGAAAAGTGGCAAACGGCAGCTAACTGACGGAATGGAAATACCATAAGATAAAAACGCTCGTAGAAAACGAAACCTACAAATACTTGGGCATCTTGGAGGCTGACACCATCAAACAAGCGGAAATGAAAGAAAAAATTCAGAAAGAATATCTCAGGAGAACTAGATAACTACTCGAGACAAAACTCTCTAGCAGAAATCTTATCAAAGGAATAAATACCTGTGCTGTACCACTCGTTAGATATTCTGGACCCTTTTTCCAGTGGACCAGAGACGAACTTAAACAAATGGACCAAAGAACAAGAAAACTAATGACAATGCATAAGGCCTCACATCCAAGAGACGACGTTGACAGACTATATGTTTCAAAAAAAGAGGGAGGAAGAGGACTTGCCAGCAGTGAAGACTGCGTTGACGCATCGATACAATGACTCGAAGACTATATACAAAAACACGAAGGAGGACTCACTACAGCCACCAGAAACGATACTGGGAACACGATGACAATAACTAGGAAACAAAAATGGGAAGGAAAACCACTTTATGGGCGGTTTAAACGACTAATAAACAACATCTCACACGACAAAACCTGGACATGGCTAAGAAAAGAAAACTTTAAGAGAGAAACAGAATCTCTCCTTATAGCAGCACAAGACAACGCCGTAAGAACCAATAATATCAAGGCGAGTATAGATAAGACTCAACAAAATAGCAAATGCAGGCCATGTGGAGACAGAGGTGAAACCATCAATCATATAATAAGCGAATGCAGCAAATTAGCACAGAGGGAGTATAAGGCGAGACACGATTGGATCGGCAAGGTGATCAACTGGGAAATGTGCAAGAAATTTTATTTTGACCATATAACAAATGGTCTATGCACAACCCAGCACCTGTCCTAGAAAATGACACGCATAAACTCCTATGGGACTTTAATTTACAAACGGATTACCTAATCCCGGCCAGAAGGCCAGACATAATAATAATAAACAAAAAAAAAGAGAACTTACAAAATAGTCGACTTTGCTGTCCCGGCAGACCACAGAATAAAACTGAAAGAATGTGAAAAGAAGGATAAATACCTTGACCTTGCTAGGGAATTGGAAAAAAACCGTGGAACATGCAGGTGACAATTATACCAATTCTAATTGGTGCGTTTGGAACAGTAAAACAAGGATTACTAAAGGGACTAGAGGACTTGGAGGTTGGCGGACGAGTGGAGTCCATCCAAACGACAGCATTGTCAACCAGCTTCCCCTGGGAAGAATACTGGGAAGAGTCCTGGAGACTTTAGGAGACTTGCTGTCACTCAGACTCTAGTGAAAAACCATCGGCTAACGCTGATGTGAAAAGCTCTAATGAGGGAATAATAATAATAATAATAATAATAATAATAATAATAATAATAATAATAATAATAATAATGACAATAAAGTCATTTAACAACATTAGAAATATTCAAAAAAGTTTGAAGAGAAGCGGTTGAAGCCGGGCATAAAAAGGTAAAAAGCTCGTCTTTAATTTTTTTATTTATCCCCGTTGATCTGCTAAAAACAATCAGTTTTTATGTGTAAATATCCATGTTGCAAAATTGAAGAAATATTTAATGCTTTCCTTTATAATTTTAGAATTAATAGTTATACATATGTATGCATGTGTATGTAAAGAGAGGGAGAAAAGACGAAAAGGGAAAATAAATAGAAAAAGTTGTGAAATAGACATAAATTCAGTAGTAGCAATATCCTTCTCTTCTTCCCATATCATGTGATTTCTGCAAAATAATAAGTGTCATATAGGGATAGTCTGAAGGATTTGGATTATATGAAATGCAGAGCAGATATCAGGCTTGACGAATACCATAGATTTTCCAGGTTTAAACAACTGAACTGAAGTAATAGTCATCAGACAATCTAAGTAACTGGTGAAAATTTATGCCAAATATGCTATATTTTTTAAAAGTGACCATCGAAATTTTACTTAGTTAAAACTTAATAGATTTAAAACCCTCATCCCCAAGAAAAGAAGAGACACGCCGAAGTCTCCTCTTACTTGCAAGAATACCGGATAACATCCGTGACAGGAGAACAAATAATAAACAAATGCTGGATATGGTATAGCCACCATATACTACCCAAGAAAAATGACAAATCCGAACTTAATTCATCGCGGAACCCAAAACAATAGGTCTAAGTGTCATAATACAGGTACCCCTAGATAGCCATAAGGGTGAAGCTGGTTGACATCCTGTGAATTTTGGCAGTTCGGGGACACCGGCGGAAAAAATGATTAGAGAAGACAACAAACATGTACTTCAATGTTATTTCAAGAGCAATCCAACACAAAGAGGGTATTAAAAAGAATAATTTAGGCAGAAAACGCTAGATTTAATACAATGAACTAACCAAGCTTGAACGACATAAAAAAAGTTGGTTTTCTGACCTTGAAATACAAGAAATATGTCAACAATTAAATAGAGACGGATATGAACAAGATCCCCACAGCCAAATTGAAATACTAAATACTGAAAAACAGAACCTCCAAACCGAACTTAAATAGAAAATTGAGAAAACCAAAACATCACACCTCCCAACACCAAAAACAAATGTTAAAGTAATTAGAGAGATAAACGTAGAGTTAACAAAGATTGAAAAGACTGGGATTGTAATGTAACTACATTACAATCCCAAAGGAACCAAGAAAGGAAAAAGGACAAGGTATAACCTGAAAAGGTTAATCAATTACCAAATCTCCCAATGCACATCATTGAACTAAACTAGCTAATTTTTTCAGTAACAAAATAAGTGATAAAATCATTGTTCCTCTAAGAATCCCCAACAGAAATACAAAACCTGGGCGGGATCATTCTTAAAATGAACTAAAGAACTTAGACAAATGGACCACTGAGCACGAAAGTTGATGACGATACATAAGTTATTTCATCTGATAGATGGCACACACACACACAGACTATATGTGCCAAGAAAAAGGGGGAAGAAGAGTCGCCAGTATTGTACATAGCACGGATACAACAATACGAAGACTTGAAATCAGCTGACAGTAACAGCACTGCCAACATAAGGATAGACATAACAACAATGAAACAAAAAATTGGAAGAAAAACAATTGCATGCATGTTTTAAACAACAAACTGGCAAAATCTCTTATGAGATGACCTAGACATGACTACAGAAAGGAAATTGTAAGAGAGAAACTGGATCTCTTCATATAGTTGCAAAAAACAACGCCATAAGGACGAATTTTGTTAAAGCGAAAATAAATAAGAAGCAAGAGAATAGCAAGCGTAGGTTATGTGGTTGATAGAGACGAGATGATTAATCATATAATAAGCAAATGTAGCAAACAGAAGAAGAAAAATATTTTGAGAACCAAATTCTACAGCAAAAAGCATATCGAAGGAATTCCTACCTGGGTAGTGCCACTGGAAATACACTCTGGAACATTCTTAAAATTGACCAGGGTGGAACTCAGGTAAATGGAAATTGATTAATGTGTATAAGGATATACCCTCTAGAGGCAGTGTCGGTAGGTTATATGTGTCAAACAATCTGGGGAGGAAAATCGCCAGCACTGACGACAACGTAAATTTAATATTTCAAGGACTTGAAACATATATTAAAAAGAACAAAGAATAACACATTTCAGCAGCAATTAACAGCGTTGGGAACATAAGAACCAATAGTAAAATAACAAAATCCAGAAACCCGAAATGGGAAGAAAAACCACCGTAAAGATACTTTATGCGAAAAAAAAAAAAGAAGGAAAATTGCATCCAAAATGAACTGGCTATAATTAAAGTAAAATAAACTTCAAGAGAAAAGCTGAATCTTTTTTAACAGCAGCATAAAATAATGCCATATGAATCAATTATATCAAAGCAAAACTCATTATTACGTGCCAGAATAGCAAGTCTACACAGATTTGTAATAGTTTATCATTTAATATCAAAATGAAGCCAAATTCACCCAAAAGGCGTACAAAACTAAACATAACTGGATGGGAAAGATAATCCACTAGCAACTGTGCAAGAGATTAAAACTTGACAATACTGACAAATGGTATATGCACAAATCATAATCTGTCCAAGAAAATAAGTTACAGAAAGTTCTTGTATTTTGAAATACAAACGAATTCCTCAATCATGAACCGAAGACTAGTTAGTTAATAAAACAAAGAATTTGTCATCTAGTTGACATTTCTGTTTTAGCTGACCAGAAAATAAAACGAAAAGAAAGCGAAAAGATGGACCAGTAGTTTCAAGACTACTGAAAAGCAGTGCTTTGACGATAATACAAATTGAAGCTTTGTACAGTTTTCTAAGGCTTTGAAAAGAGACTGAAGAAATTGGAATTCCGAAGAAGAATCGAGACGAAACAGATCGTAAATTTGTAAAGATCTGGCACCCAGGAGAGTCCAAGTGATCTGAAAAGATTGGCTGTTACTCCATTGAAGAGCACTAGCCAACTCTGGGGAGAAAAATTCGCAGGGAATAAGAACAATAATAATAGTAATAATAATAATAATTATGGAAGTTGGCGGACGGGTAGAGACTATCAAAATGACAGCATTGCTGAGAAAGGCCAGAATCCTGAGACGAGTCCTGGAGACTTGAGGAGACTTGCTGTCACTCAAAGTCCAGTGAAAAACCATCAGCTAACACGGATGTGAAAAACTCTAAATAGACAAGAAAACTCATGTGGCATGACGTATTATATCCCAGAGATGATGTAGACTATATGTGTCAAGAAAAGAAGGGGGAAGAGGACGCACCAGCATTCAAGAGAGTGTCGATGCATCGATACAACGACTATAAGACTGCATTAAAAAGTGTGGACGAAGACTTACTACAGCCTCCAGAAACAATACAGACAGCAGAGGCTTCATGGACATTTCAAACGTCAAACAAATGAAATTTCACACGAGAAAACTTGGACAGGGTAAAGAAAGCTTAAGAGAGAAATCGAATCTTTTCTGACAGTAGCACAAAACAACGCCATAAAGACTCATTATGTCAAATAAAATTTCAGAAGACGCAAGAAATAAGCAGATGTAGATTTTTTGGTGACAAGAGACGAAGTGATCAGTCACATGATAAGCGAATGCAGTAAATTCGCACAAAAATAGTATAAAACTAGACACGGCTGGGTAGGCAAAGTGATCCTCTTGGAATAATGCAAGAATTTTAAATTTGGTATATGCACAACTTGAATCCGTCTTAGAAATTGAGTCGCACATAAGTTTGGGGGATTTTGAAATACAAACGGATCATCAACTCTAGGCCAGACAAGCAGACCTAGTGACAGTCAACAAAAAAAAAAAGAGAACCGGCTGAATAGTAGACTTTCCGTTCTGGCTAATCATAGGATAAAACTGAAGGAGAGCCGAACGAGAGACATTGCTATTAAACTGAAATAATCTATGGAACATGAAAGTAACAGGATACCAATTATAATGTGTACACTGGGTGCAGTCAACAAAGAATTGATGTAGGGACTGGAGGATGTGGAAATAAGAGTGTGAGTGGAGACCATCAAAACGACACCATTATTAAGATCTGACAGAATACTGAGAAGGGTCCTGGAGACTTGAGGAGACTTGCAGTCACTTAGACTGCAGTGAAAAACCATCAGCTATCACTGCTGTGAAAAACTTTCAAAAGAGAAAGTAATAATAATCTGAAGACGAAACGGGTAGGCCTCCTCCTGAGGGATGACATAGACTGACAATATATATGAAGAAAAGAAGGTGGAAATGGGTCACCGTCATTGAAGATAGAGTGGATGCATCAATACGGCGATCAGAAGACCAAAGAAAGTCTATTTAGACCTACCAGAAACAGCATAGACAATATAAAAATAAACAGAACAGCAATAACGAGAAAAGAGAAATAGGAAGAAAAACAACTATATGGATATTTCAAACGACAAACTGACGAAATATCCCACTGGAAGACTCGAGCCTTGCTAAGAAGTAAACATTTTTAGAGAGGAACAGAAAAGCAGTACAAAACAACAATTTGGAATTATTATCTTAAAGCGAAAATCAATTTGAAGCAACATAATAATAGCAAGTGTAGGTGATGTTGTGATTGGAACGAAACAATTAATCATACATTAAGTAAAAGTGGCAACTGGCAAAGGGGGTATGAGAAAAGACAAGACTGGGTAAGGAAAGATGACAGACTGAAAATTGTACAAAATGTAAAACTTTGACCATACGACTAAAAGGCACATTTACGCACAAGAATCCATCGTAGAGATTGAAATGCATAAAATTCTCCTGAATTTTGAGATTGAAACAGATCACTGAATCCCGACTAGAAAACTAGATAATAAAAAAAAGAAAAAAATAGAACTTGCCGTATGGTGAACTTTGCCATTTGAGCGGACCACAGAGTGAAACTCAAAGAAAAAGAAAACTGAGACAAGTACTTGGACTTTAAGAGAGAACTAAAAACGAGCAACAGCAATGCCGCCCATGACAGGCGAACTCGGGACCATCCTCAAGGGCTTATAAGGGAACTGAAAGAGTTGGAAATCAGTGGACAAATTGAAACTGTCCTAACTACTGCAGTTTAAACATCGGCTAGAATACTGAGAATTGTCCCGGAGACTTGAGGAGACTTGTTGTCACTCAGATACCAGATGATGTGAGAAACTCTCAAGAAGTAGATTACTATAGCTTACTAAACAACTGGGCAATGTCAGAAAACCGGAAAAACCAAAAGTAAAGTAATAGTGATACCAATAGTAGTGGAAGCACTTGGAACAATCTCAAATAGCCAGGACACAAAAGACTTAGCAAACTGGAGAAACAGGTAAATACTGACACCGTCCAGATAATAGAATCGTAGAGATTGGCTAAAATACCGAACAGAGATCCACGGAGAAGATATTTACAATCACTAGAACTTTAGCAAAGGCTAACGGTTTGTAATGGTGTGAAAACTTGCGAAGCGTCTTATATAATAAGGGGGAAAAGAAGGTATGAATAGAAAACCCTACTTTAACTCAGTTATAATATGACTAACGTAATTTACACGACACTGAGGCAAGGGAATAAAAATAATGACGAGCAATTAAAAATAGGACAACAAAAATATTCAGAAAATTAAGAAATGAAAAAGAAGATAGCTAAATGTCCAAAAATCAAGAAGAAAATCAAATTTTCATCGGAATGTGGAAGAAAAAATGAGACTTAAGATATCTAAATAACTGAAGATGTTGACCGACTTTACTATTTGTAGGAAAACCAGCAGTTAAACTCTCAAAAAAAAAAAAAAAATTTCTCTTCACAAAATCCAAACAGAATGAAGAAGGTTTCAAAAAGCATGCTTCCAAGCAAATTTAAACGGGCAAAGTACAGCAATATAAGGTATCAAGTAAGAGCGTGATGAATTGGGGATGAGAAAATATGGAAGTGGTGACTCAAAGGACATTTAAAGAGCTGTACTGTATTCCTGTTAATGTGGAGGGGTCAATAAAATCTCTTGATACACAGGAAACAAGAAACTCTCTGCAGACACATAGCATATGCTCAGCCATTCTAAAAAGTAATTGAATCAAATGAGTTCAGAAGGAATCGAAAAAGTAATATGCTCGCCGTCAGCTACCGCTATTTCGTATTTTCGAACGCGAGGAGTCCTTCTTCACCATTCTATTTGCCATCGCCAAATGACTTCGGGAAAATGTGGAAGGGTGATTTTTATCTTTGGCCGAACATTTTAAAAGGCGATTCACTGCTCAGCACGTCGTGATGTATATACTTAATATTTATTTATTTATTCCCTTTCGGTCAGCACAGCCGGACATGCAATTTCCGGGCAAAAAAATTGCAATCAGCTGTCAATTTTTCAACATCAGTCTTAGAGTCAGTCTACCTATCCCTATCTTAAAACGGCAGATATAAGGTTTAAATTGTCGTTGTGAATTTGTAATTTTTTATTTGCTATCTATTCGGCTGGTTCCTGCCACAAGATATGCCCATAATGAAAGGCTATACCAGTATTAACGATCACTACCATATAACTCTTTGAGATATTTGAGATAGCGCCAATTATTTCGAAGTTTCAGCGTTGTCCCTGTAAAATATAAGTGAGTAGGAAAATCGAAATTGTAAAAACGACCCAGAATTTCACCATACAACCCATTTGGTTGGAAACTTGAGTAAAAATTATAGTTCCGTTGGAATTTAAAATCTAAACAAAGCTATTAATTTACCCCTGAAAGAGAAACAACATTAGCAGAATGTAGATTCCCCTGATCACTACGAATACACAACAAACTGAAATAATAAAACAACCCTACAAATACCTGGAAAGTGCAAATTTATGGAACTTTAAGGTAACATTATTAGCATTCTTGGAACAACCTTGACAAGAGGTTAAAGACCTGGGATTTCGAAGAAGAATTGCTGTTATTCAGAAAACTGCATTACTAAATGCAACTATAATATTGGGAAGAGTGCTGGCATATTGAAAGTGATCGCTATCTCTTGATATCCTGTATAAACACCGGATGAAAACTTTTTGAAAACTCTGTGAGTGCAGAAAATATTTGTAAAGCTTAGCTGAGTTTGACACCAGGTCAGAAGAATTGGATCCCCAGTGAGATTCGAACATATTAATTATGGTCTGCTCGTCTAGCTTCCTCACCATTACACAATTCAGGTTGGCTGAGAATACGTTACTTTTGGTACAAAGCCTCATGCATGAATTTACCCGACTCCTCCGTCATGAACAGGATGTTACATAACGTCAATTTTTATTTATTGGACAGTCAGTTTGTATTCCAACTTTAACAGTCAGGTTGCCGAACCAAAGCTAAAGATCATAATCTGTCTTATTATTTAATTATAACAAAGAAACAGATATTTTCATGTTTTTTCCTAGCAATTTACTCGCAACGTGAACGGAAAAATCTCTCCCGGATTTGAAATCGGGTCAACGATTCAATTACCTACACTGATAACCGTTACGGTACGCACGCCTCCATTCATGGGACAACTAGTGGAGATAAAACTTGCTATTCTGTTGTGATTGTAACACAAGACTGACTCTCTAATCATTACACCACACGAGGCACTGCATCGAGCAAAAATAGTAATAAAAAATGTAATTTCAATTATACAAAAGCGCGAAGATATAATTAAACATTTTATTTGCCCGGCAGTTACAAAGTGACAAGCAAATAAGTTACTACTAGACAACTAATACTAGTGTTGCTGCTGCTGCTGTTGCTTTTATTATAATGCTAATTCTGTTGATGATGCTTATAACAACGAGGATGATTATGTTTTTTTTTTTCAA
Organism: Sepioteuthis lessoniana; assembly: GCA_963585895.1. NCBI lineage: Eukaryota > Metazoa > Mollusca > Cephalopoda > Myopsida > Loliginidae > Sepioteuthis > Sepioteuthis lessoniana. Next base: position 115,131,403 of record OY757917.1, on the reverse strand, counting down.
TTATCTGTAATTGACTAAAACCAATCATCTTCCCATTATGATCGTCATTATTTGCTTGACTAAAACTATTGCTAATTTTATCAAGGTTGTTATTAGTGTTCCTCTTCAGCCAACAGTAATAATGGAAATACAAACAAGTAGAGCATCGCGTTTCCTACCTTTTTACCCACCATTAAAATTGCCAATAACAATATGTTCGATCGATTTTACCGTTTGTTTTTATTTCTAGTTTGTTTTAACTCATTGAAGTCACTAGAAAATTCCCGGCAGGGTGAAACCGTTCAGTGTCGTTCAATTATGAAACATAACCTTAAATAACAAATAACAAAGCAACATGCTCAAAACTAACAAGTAAGCTTTAAGGCATTTTGAAAAAGAAGTAGGAAACAATTCACTGCTAAAAGTAACGCATGGAATTACAACTTATTCGTTCAGTTAGTCACTGACATATCGATTTCTCCTTTTCAGGCTGAACTTCTAAACATATCACCAATATCATTAACTAGAGTAATTGTCATAATTGCTTTTTTCTGTTCGGGTCTCATTCTTTGCTTGAGTACACCATAGGTTTTCTCTCTTCCATCTACAGTCATTGAGGATAATGCCATCATTCTTTCTAAAATGTCTGTTGTCTTGTTACTTTAGAAACTCTTCACAATTGTCGTTTTTGGTGCTTCATGTTATGAGGTGACGCGTCCCAATCGATGAATTATTCAGCTGGATAAAATCGCCTTTGTTATTTTCTATTACTAAGACTTCGCCAAATACTTTCTTATCGGAAGGGCCGGTAACCATTTTCTGACTTTTATGACCGAAGTATTTAATATAACATAAGAACTACATAAGGAACCTCCGCGCTGTTTGGAACTTATCTTGGAAGCAGCAGCTCACAAAACAGCCGCTGTAACGCCACTTACCTCCCATCTCATAAAGCGTCCATGCAAGTCTAGCAAACGAGCTGGGTACTGCTGGAAAGTAAGGATACAGCCATAAGCAAGATTCTCTTTTACCTTCCTACACAATGAACATGCCAGAGTTGGCCGACCAGCAAAAACTTGCATTCATAAGCCTTGTGCAGATAGAGCAATGGCCTGTAGGGACATCATTATCTTTTCCACTAAACACAATTGATTACCATATTGCCGTGTCGTCGGGGCTTGCAATATGCTTAATATATCTCCCGCAGAAGTGTAAGACTTTACCAAAAAAGGGGGCACAGTCTATGATACTCAATTGTTTCTGGTGATGAGGTTCTAATTCTGAATCTCTGGGGAGTGTGGACTACCCCGTCATTGCCTGTACTCTCAGGAACACTCTGATTCAAAGTGGTTTAAAACCTGTTAGGGAATGATATATACGTCAAGTAAACCTATTTGCCAATTATTTGTTTTAGGTACAAATACTTGATATCATACAATCGCGTGCAAAAGAAAAAAAAAAGACAAACTTAAGAAACTACACAAAAAGTAAATATAAAAGGACACTGAACATAATTTGCAAACATCTCGACCAAAAAAATCCTAGACATGTTAACACTATATTAAAATCAGCCATTTATAACAACCACAAATTACATTAAAGTTAAACACCTACAAGATCCTGTATAAAGTACTATAACAAAACGAAAGTAAAAAGAGTGGGTCTTACCAACCAATTGAAAATAGACATTACTTCCTTCTTTTCGTTTCCTCTCTAACTTGGCGTGTTTATAATTAAGCCCTATATCTGGAAAAATGCACAATATAGACATTCTATGTGTGCAAGAACATGACTATTACCATAACGAAATTGACTTGAAATAGCATGGTAACGGTATTGGGTAGACATTTGTCTCGACAACTGCGTGGAACCACTCATGTTTGGAATATAAGAAAAATTGACTGCATACTTCTCTAAATAGGCAACGCAATAGAGAAATAGACGAAATATTGTATCCTTCACTTTCCGAAGAACGGCGACCTCGGAATCACTTAAAAGGCCAGAGGCATGACTCTTATCGCTATTCCCGCTATGGTTTATCATGTCCTGCTTCTCAATTGTATACGACTCAAAATCAAGAAAATTCTAAGGAAAAATCAGAACGGCTTTCGAATAAATGGCTCCACAACTCCACAGGTTTTAATAATCCGTCTGATCATCGGAGAAGGACTGTCATCAAAACTTGAGGTAACAGTATTGTTCGCAGATGACTCAAAAACACTCAATTCCATACTCAGAGGAAAAATTGAGTAAATAACGAGCGTATGGGCTTTCTAAAGAAACCGTTTAAAAAAAAATGATGTGTTTTAGACAAAAAGGAGCCATCTCCAGTTTAAGCAGCAATCCTCTAATATTAGTTGTCAATTTCACATATCTAGGCAGTAACATCTCATCGACTAAAAGGGGAGTCAATATACGCCTTGAATAGGTGTGGACTGCTAGTGACAGCTTATCGATCATAGGGCAGTTTGATCTATTTGACAAATGAAACGTCATTTCTTCCAGGCTTTTGCTGTGTCTATACAAATATATTGGTGTGCCATCTGGACACAAACAGAATTCATCATGAAAGTTGGAGGTGGGAACTACTTGAGAATACTGTGTGGTGTCTGGAATAAATCCTGAAAGTAACCACCAACAAAACAGTAGCGGTACAGTCATTTGCCTTCCATCGAACAAGCTATTCCATATTAAGCTGATCAAGACAAAAGGAGCAGTGATGGAGATGCAAAGACCAACTCAAAAGTAACGCTCTCTTATTGACTTCTGCACATTGACTTTACAATTTTAGCCGAGCCGCAAATAATTATTTACATCAGCGCTCTGTGTGGACACAAGATTTAGCGCAGAAGACCGGCCACCAGAAGCGATGGATAATAAGGACAGAGAGAGAGAGAGAGAGAGAGAGAGAGAGAGAGAGAGAGAGAGAGAGAGAGAGAGAGAGAGAGAATCAGGGAACTCCCTGCTCTCTGCATGAATTGACATTGATCTGGATACTTATAAATTTGCTCGTGAGACTACTGATACCTATCACTTTATACGCGGTTAAAAAAACACCACTTCTGAAAAAGTAATCCCTTTTCATTTAAATTGATTATATCAAGTTATTAGGAATTTAGTCATGTTCTGGTCATAACATTGAACTGCATCTGATGGTGATAGTTGCAGTTCTAGAGTTTGGGAAATATAAAGTCTTTTCATTAGCATTACTCAGACACGGAGTGGTAGTAACCATTAGAGTTCAATCGATTGGTTAAAAAGAACTGTCCATTCGTTTATTAAGGATAATTAGTATTTTCAATTTGAAATTATAAATCTGCGCATATCGTTCGTATTAGATATGAATGCTTGATATATATAATTACTACAATTAAATAGCAATACTTGAAACCGATTGACGGTGTGCAAAAAAATGAACTCTAACTTGTTTAGAAATAAAGCTCCCAACAGATTATTCGCTTACAAATATATATATATATATATATATATATATATATATATATATATATATATATATATATATATAAGGGATTTGTCATTAAATAAACTACTAGTGTTGATATACAAAAAAAAATAAACATCGAATACCAGCGACGTATTTTGTCTACATTTTAGTATTATTTTATTAATTATTTTGTCTATATAATCATAGCTTCTGTGAGTACATTGAGTCAGTTATAACAAATCATATTGCAGGGAAGATGACCTTTCTCTTAGGACACTTTCTGACGCCCAAGAATTTCAATCACTAAGTCTGAAAAAGGTGTCGGTGATTTGTTCTCCCGATACCAACTGAACTTTGCAATAGAGTTGCTCTTGTTAGTTCCGCACAAAATAGTCTGTGTCAAAGACCGAAAAAATAACTAAAATGAAAAATAGTTTGTGTCATATCTGAAACCTTGTGAAAGGAAAAAATATAATATATAGGCATTGTCACTTAACGTTATAAGAAACAGATTTTTTTACAATTAGAATGTAATACAGTCAAAATATTGACTTGTTGAAATCAGTTTCGCCACTGAAGTTTCTTACATACAATAACCCATCTATTTATTTATCGTGTCGTCATCGACGACTTCTATGTTGGATGGAGAGAGAAGAACCATAAAAACACACACGCTGCCTCAGGTGTTGGGACCTCTATTGCTTTATTCAGTCGCCGAGGCTGTGGAAGGAGATAATGTTTGCTAACCAACACAAATTGAGGAGCAGTTTCTTAATTCATACTGGAACTGACTCTTTTCTTATCTCTAAATTGTTCCTCGTTTTTCATTCACGCAAACAGTTGTCTTCTCGTACACCAGTCACCAAAAGAAAAGTAATCGATAAATTCCATCGTTTTTTATTGGGTTTCACTGAACATTTCATTCTATTTCTGCTTTGCGTGAATGATATCGTCAAGCCATTTGGCACCATCACTTACATGCTGACCGGATAACGCTGTTTTCAAACATTTATTGTTACACCCAGCTCATAAAAACATGATTATGAACTTTCTCATACCATCTCACTCCTGGTTACTGGCTTTTTTCATTACGTATCTATCTGTACCCCGCATTTATTCGCTTACAATATTACAAGTGTATCTATACTAAAATTTGATATATATATATATATATATATATAAACAAATAAGAAAGAACTTGTTAAAAATAAGACTAGAATGATTTCGTTACTGAAATAGCCAATTTTTTACATCATATCCAATTTCTTCAAAAAAAGAAACACTTAAAAAATGTGGGATATCAAATATCGAGTCCTCGTGGGGTAGGGTTAACGTTCGACATTATTGAACCTAAGTTCGATTTCTAGTCGCCACTTCTTGCCTACTTTTGGAAGAAAACCCTCGGGAAGAGTATGAACCTCAGCTATAAGTTGAATATTACCGCAAGTATTCTTCTTCCAAGATATTTTGATATTAAATAACCCACGAAGATTGATATATCATTAAACAAAGAAACCAATACCACACACACACACACACACACACACTCATATATATATATATATATATATATATATATATATATATATATATCCGATCCATGTTCGATGACATTCCATTACCAATATCATTTTTGTGGCCCTAAGAATCCCTCTAAAAAATCAGACTTCACTTGTTCTGACAATTTAAATTTATTTATTTTTTGCGCTAAATGAGACAAAAATTAAACCAACTGTCGAAACTGATTCTGTATTCCATCTCCGCTGTTATAATTCTTATAATTTCATTGTAGTTTATCAACCATCTGTAAAATCGTAATGTAAACGATATTAAATGCATCCTTCTAATTTCTGATAATTGTCGAACATTTCAAAGTAAATCCATCCTTACACTCGATAGACAGTCCAGTATTAAAATCAAACATTCTTAATTAATATATTTAAAAAGAAACAATCGTTTAAAAAGATCGACTGGATTTGACTTGGTCTTTTAAGTATTTATCCAAATATAACCGTTAACACTTCATTCCACCCGAATGTTTCTTACCTGGTTTTATACCCTTTCTACTCTGGGTTAAATTATTATTCCAAATCTTATATCATACCAAAACAGAACACATGAAAAAATCATTAAGAAAGCAAGATTTCTGTTGTTTTTATTTTATTATATATATATATATATATATATATATATATATATATATATATATATATATATATATATATATATATATATACCCCTCCGCTCGGGCAGGATTTGAGACAAGGTCAATTTTTAAGCGGAGTTTAACAGGTTTGAATTCAGAGTTTTCCTTCTCCTAGACTAGTTGCTACACCAAATCTGAAGAACCTAGTCTGTCCTATTATTTTCCCATAGCTGGAGGAGGAGTAATTGGATTATATATATATATATATATATAGAGAGAGAGAGAGATAGAGGGAGAGAGAGAGAGAGGAAGAGGGAGAGGGAGAAGAGAGAGAGAGAGCATATGTATACCGGCGCTAGGTGACTATCATTTTCTCGCCGATGCAGTCATCATGTGGTGGGTATCCATTTATTTGCTGTTGTGTTCGGCATGATCAGAAAAGTAATCTAGTTTATGGAGCATTCTTGAGAGAACAGTCAAATTTATAATGGTTTTATCCTTAAATGATGAAATATCTCTTCAAAGCAGGCTGTTGGAACGATAAAATATTTACATGTGTCGTTACATTATGACAAACACAATGAATAAGAATTTCACGTTACGTGGTGGTGGGTACAAAAGAAGACGTGTTTAGCATTCAAATCATCGGATTTACTTTCCTTCCAATAGGCCTTATATTGATTCTGGAGATCGATATTAGGTCTTCTCAAGTTTTGTTGGATTTAACTCGCTAAATAAATTTTCTGAGGATACGTGAGATCTAAAAATTACTGACCACTTAATACTGGAATAAGTTCGGCTTGAAATCGCGGGGAAATTATCCGTAGAATATTTATGAGATTTTGAGGTAAGTAGATCTTGGAGAAATGATGGTGAACTGTAATGTAATTGGCGTGGAATGACAACATGTTCCAATGAATTACATCCTGCAGCAATGTAGAAAAAGGAAATGGTTACAGCATTTTAAACCGAGTGTTTCTTAGAGTTGGCTCAGTGGAATAGAATTGGCCTGGAGGAAAAAGACACATACTTGAGTACTTTAGGCGTCTGTATATGATTAAGTGTTGATTTACTTTTCAACTTCGATTCTTAGTGAAGGCCCAGTGACTGTTTTCTTGAGAAAATTGAATCTGATAGAAGATAATGTTTAGGCTTCCTGTTTCAGGTAGTTACATTTTCTCCCAGTTTTTATACTGATTTAAAAGAAAAACTATTAACTTTACACCGTGTAAAGAGCATTTAAAATATGCAGATACCAAAAAAATGTTTTCTGTGTTTGGCACAAAATGCTATCTGATGGTGAGTCTCCAGTTTTGAAGACTGTGGACTAATTCATTACTATTAATTTCAGATCTATTTTGACCCAAAATAATAACATCTGTTCGGGTTGAATATAAGTTAAGTTGATCTGTTTAAAAAAAAATATTCGTATTCGAATGGAATGATTGGCGCTATATAACTGAAAATTATTCTATTATGAATACTTATCATAAGCTATTATTCTTACTAAGCATAATTATAATTATTAGTTACATGAAACCATATAACTGTGTGTATAGAGGCGTATTATAAGATTGTAATAATTACTCCAACCTTTTAATTAATGGTATTAAATGGGAAAACTTGAAACCAGCAGTGTGCAAATTAATTATATTAACTTGATAGGAATACTTAATATATACGTATCTGTAAAAATCCTAAAGAAACAGCTGCACACACACACACACACACACACACACACACACACACACACACACACACACACACACACACACACATATATATATATATATATATATATATATGCATATACATGTACATTGCAAGTAATTCCCTTACATATAAGTATAAAATAATCCTTGACGGATTGATATGTAGTTAAAAATCAACTGCTTTTGTTAAGTGGTTCCATAGACAATGCTATTTAATGACTATTCATTCACAGTATTTCCGAATTTGGGTTAAAAAAAAAACAAAATAAAAAAAGAAGTCCACAAAAATACACTCACTCACTCACTCACTCACTGACATAAACATACAAATAGAAAAAAATGAAAACAAATAAAACGGATAAACAAATACAAGACAAAGAATGCCGATTTAAAATTCAGTCGATCTTTCCAGTACGGTCCTCACAAAGTTGATCAATCCGAATCTGAGGTAATGGAAGAGTTGTCAAAATCGATTCGATGCAAAGACATTGTTACTTGGTCCATCTGACAGAAGAGCAGATAAACATTCTATTACAGTTTGACCCTGCGTTTATCAATATTTCAGCCCGGTTATTGTTTGAGAGTTTGCAAATCGTCTTTCATAGAGTGAATGAAGGTCTCTTTAATTTTTACGGAAAATATCGAAACCCTAAAAAAAAAAAACAAAAAAAACCTAAAATGTTTCACTGAAAAATATAAGTTCTGTGTCGCATACCCGGAATATAACTCTCAAGAAAGGTAAAACCAAAACTTCCATCATCCATTACAATGGAAAATGGCATTTGAAGCGTCTTGTCTATCAAATCACCGCCCACTTTTAATGGGTGCCATTCAAGTATTATTGGTAAGTTTCTCACCACAGTGGATTAATAATTAACTTATTAAATAAAGTTCCAATAAAGTCAATCTTCTATCTCTTCTTATATGGGCAGCGTCAACTTCTTTCTAGACAGCTTGTTGACGTTTTGTATACAGACAGCACATTTCCTTTTCGACATTCACATGGTAGAAAAGACATAACAGTCAATTCATTCATCACCTAACCCCGTAAATAATTAAATTTCGTTCTTAAAGCATAAAAAAAGAGTAGATGCCACATATATGAATAAACAATATATCTATACACAGGAAGATGAACAGGTTATGTTGTTTTACATAAAAATAACTTGAACATCTGCAAATAAAATACATTATTAATTCTACAAGTGTGTAAAACAATAACAACATATGAGGCCAAGTTTTGGAAATGAGAGAATTTGATGTTTTTATTAGTGTTCTTCAGACTTCTGTGATACCGTAATACTCTTAAGATAGTCATGCTAAAGGTATGGAGAAAACGCTATGTCTTCTTATTTTATTAGTTGAGAATATCATGGAATAGATTATTTTATTAATTTTTTTAAAAAGATTGTTGCAAACTATTTCTTTTATTTAACCATTAGTTCAATTTTTCAGCTATTAATCATCATATACAAAAGAAAGAGGATACTTTCTTTTGTTAAGGTGTAGTATGATCTTAGAAATGGTGTTTGTTGTAAACTATGAGATTAGAGTTTAGGGTCAAATTGTGGTAGAAATTATAACTTTTGAATAAAGAAAGGAATGATTTGGCTGCCTTTAGACAGGGAAAATATTTGGAGAAATAATTCTGTGAAATCTAATATATATCTAAAACAAATGAATGAATGCAAAATATTCAAAAGAATATCCATAAAGAAGTACATCAGAAAGTGATTAAGAAAAACTACTTATATACAATCACATAAAATTAAAAAAAGAACATATATTAGAAATCAACAAACCTTGTTTTATTCGCAATATTACGAATACATGGATTAGATCAATATATTTATTAGTATTTGTTCCTATTTTTAACACGAAAAATTGCCTTGTATGATATTCTTATAACAACAAAATGTATTTCATTTTATCTTTAAAAAGGATTGGATGACTTAGGACTGCACGGAACATTATAAGTTTTTCCATTCGGTTGGTTTTCAAAGAATAAAAACAAGGAAATCAAAGAAATCTATAAAAACAACATCCTATCAGACGAAGGTCAGATTTTCATTTATTTTAGTACTTACCAATTGCTTATTTTATATATATATATATATATATATATATATATATATATATATATATATATATATATATATGTGTGTGTGTGTGTGTGTGTGTGTGTGTGTGTGTGTGTGTGTATCTCTGAGTTCTTTTTGAATACTTTTATTTTGACTAAAAATTAGCATTTTACAATAAAGATTTCTGATTGAAGAGTAACAAAATCTGCCACCTTTTTAAATTTTTACTGCTTTACAAATTCTTTCCATTCTTTCAAACAGTTTTTTTAAAAAATTAGGATGACAGACATTTCTAAGCCTTTTTCAAGCCCTGAAAACGATCAATCTCACTGATTTGTGGCATTCTCTTTGAAGACGCCCATTCAATTCGTCATACTGTAATTCAGTGAGAGAGAAATTTCATAGATGAGACAGTTGAGTCATAATTGACAGAGTTTTTTTTTATATTTTGTGACTCGAAATAATTTTAACCTATTTTATAAAATCGTTTGGGAGTTTTGTCTTGTTGAAACTTAATGTTTTTCAAATTATCCGTAAAGCCGATGGTAAAACATGTCTTTGTAAAATGGAATGATATTGTTTTTCATGATTCCCTTGATCGGAATCGAATCGGTATCCCCTCTCTTCGAAAACACCATCAGACCAAAACAATATAATCCAATATGCTTAGCTGTCGGTGCACCACAGTCATCATCCCGTATTTCCCCAGGATTTCTGCTCAAATACACTTTCCATTTTCTACCAAAATATTCAATTTTTTTCTCATCTCTCTACATGTCCAGTTCTTAAACTTTTTGTCCTTAAGAGTATTTTCTGCTTATTCATCTTTCGTAACAGGGGTTTTTTGATGGCTCTGCACCCACTAAGCCCAACTAATCTAAATCGATTTTCCCTGTTGAGAACGACACTTGTTGTTGTCATGTGAAATTAAACTCACCAGTCAAATCTGGAGCAGTTTTTTTCTATGTCTTTTCCTCTTAACAATAAGTGTTTGTCCTCAGTAACATTTGTCACTTTTTGCTTTTTTTTCTTTTTTTTTTATAAACATTTGCAACAGTTTGTAATTGCCTTTTACCCCGTGTCAACAAATTTTCAACTTCTTGACAACTTGTTTTTGAGAGTCACCTTCAGTGAATATCAATTTATGTTCTCAGTTAAATGCTTAGTTGCTTTGATTTTATTATTTTGGGTATATTCATTTAAAATTAAAGAATAAAAAAAAAACATAATTTTCTAATGGTATTTTCAAACCGAGACGGCAATTTTTAGCCCAAATGAGTGTTCCTAGGAAGCAGCAACTAGTAATCCATTCGTGAGTATTGAGTTCGAACGTATATTAATATTTAACTTGGTTGAACATTTTGGTAATCTCAAAATGTCTTGTGGGTAAAAGACACACACACACACACACACACACACACACACACATATATATATATATATATATATATTTATCATCGAGTCACGCTGACATGATGGATTTCTCTGATTCACTTTCGTCATCCGTTTTTACATTCCACAACTCTCGGAAGGTCGTCTTAACTACATCCAATCAGTGTCAACATGGAGATGATGTAAGTATTTGCTGGTCACCCAACATAAACGCATCCATATGTTGGGGTTCAAAGAAAATTGCCACTTACCAGTTCAACTCTGATTCTCCCACAGTGCCCAGCGTGTCTGGTTCGTCTACATTTGAGCTTTTTTTAGATAGGAGGTGAATGGCCGAACAGCTGTAATTTTGTGAGCTGTTGCTTTGAGGATTTGCTATTCTGTAATTCCAATCAATTTTTTTCAAGCGTTATATTAGCGTTGATGTGGTGGATCCATTCAGAAGTATTGACAAAGCCACCACTTGGCAGAAATACCGTTTCATTTTATCGGAAAAATCAGATTTCCATATGTTCGATTACCTTTCCATAGAAGTCAACACCTATAGGCGAATGTTAACATCCCTTTCATTAGATGGTATATTGCTGGCAAGGTATGTCAACTTCTTTACTAATCTTAGAGGTCTACCACTTAAAATGGAGATGGCTCCATTACATTTAAAATTCTTTGTGTTCTTTGGGTTCACGTGGGGGCCAATGCCTACTGGTGCTTGCCACAGGTTATGAACTGGGGATTTAGCTGTGGCAAATCTATTTGCGAGAAACGACTGATCATCTGCGTAGTCTAGATTTGTTATAGCTTCTGCAGGTCAACTCCAGGGTCACGTCTTCCTAAGTCGGCGTTACACATCCACGTATGCTTAACCCCATAGGCTAGGAAATATATTTATATTTAGAGGTGACAGTGTCCTCTGTAGGAATCAAACGTAACTTCAGGACACATTAGGTTAAGTAGTTGTTCATTTACCATAACTACTTAATTTGGCAGCGCTTATGTGCGTTGTGGACCGATGGCTCCGTATTCTATGGTCGCTGGTTCGATCTCCTGCAGTGGAGATCACGGTATGTACTACTGATGAGACCAAAAAAAGGTCGAAGTAGTTGTCCGGTTTCGGTATGTCACACGGAGTGCTTGGTGAATTTTCTAGTCATGGTAATTCAATTAATAATATATAATTTCTTTATATATATATATATATATATATATATATATATATATATATATATATATATATATATATATATATTGGTATTATGCTATACATCAACTACAATAAACTGACATAACAAATTTATTAGAAGATTTGGGTCTACTTTAGAGGCCTTTTGGGCAAAATATATTCTACTTGCGTTAAAGATTAGATTTTTTAATTGTTTATAACCTAATCAATGTTTTTGTATTTTCTGGGTTTTTTTCTTCCTTTTTCCTTCTTTACTTCATTAGATTTTTAGTTTTTTCCAAACCTCACCGGACCAAATTCTTGACTTTAGTATTTATGCTTTTGAGAGTATATAACGAAGATTTGTAAGTTTTAGAGTGATAAACTAAGAACAAAATATAGAGTTTCATGGGAGACATTAGCGGTTAGAGAACAGCGTGTAGACAGGAAAATTGCCTCCAAATGCAACAGGAGAGGCCCAACCAATACCAATGCCCTGAAACTTAAAAAGGCACAAAATGAATTAACTAACATATACCTAAAAGAACAGATTGAATACATGCAAAAACTGATCGATAAAATTAGAGACTCGGTTGAAGATAGACAATCTAGGATAGCATGGCAAACGATAAACAAAGTGAGCAGAAGGAAGAGCTCTTCCAAAGCTAAAAGGAAAGCTACCAGCCAATAAGATCGAATACACATTTGGAAACAGCACTTCGAGAATTTATTCGGAAATCCTCCGGTAGTCACTCAAGAACCAATTACGAGATTTTAAGTAACCAATTAGACATCAAACTTGGACCGTTTACTCAAGAATAACTCGACTCATTACTGAGAAAAATTAAAAATTAAAAAGGCAGCAGGGCTCGAGGAAGTATGGAAGACCAGAAAATTCGACGACATCCTGCTCCAACACTGTAATGACTAAATAATCAAAATCCTATTGACAAATGGATGAAGGGATGCATCCTTCCCTTCCCTAAAAAGAGTGACCTCGGATTAGCCAGGAACTACCGGGGTACAACACTTAGGTCCATAGCCTAGAAATACAATGCCCTACTACGCAACCGCATAGATCCCAAAATTGACAACATACTTAATAAGAACCAAAATGGTTTCCAGAGAAAGAGATCCACAACCTCACAAATTTTGACGATCCGTCGAATTCTTGATAGTATCCGCTCCAAAAACCTACAGGCAGCAATATTATTTGTCGACTTTACTAAGGCTTTTGACTCCATTCACAGAGGTAAGATAGAGCAAATTCTTCTCGCCTACGGCCTCCCAAGAGAAATCGTCGAAGCCATAATGATGCTATATAGAAACACCAAAGTAAAAGTCCATTCCCCGGATGGAGACACAGGCTACTTTGACATAGTAGTAGGAGTACTACAAGGAGACGCACTAGCCCATACCTATTTATCATCTGTCCAGACTACGTACTTAGAACATCTATCGATAAAATCAAAGAAAACGGTTTCAAGCTAACAAAAGAAAGAAGCAGAAGGTAGCCCGCAAAAACAATTACTGACGCCGACTATACCTATGATATAGCGCTTCTGGCAAATGCACCCACCGAATCCCTGCTACATAGTCTGGAACGAGCCGCTGCAGGCATCGGCCTCCATGTCAATGCACACAAAACGGAATACATGTGCTTTAATCAAACAGGTGACATTTCCACACTAACGGTAGTTCTCTGAAACTAGTTGACAAGTTCACCAACCTAGGGAGCTGTGTCTCATCAACCGAGACAGACATAGACACGCGACTAGCAAAGGCATGGACAGTCAACAATAGACTTTCGGTCATATGGGAGTCAGACCTGACCGATAAAATAAAGCGCAGTTTCTTCCTAGCAGCGATCGTGTCGATACTACAATATGGAAGCACCACATGGACGCTAACTAAACGGATGGAGAAAAAGCTTGAAGGCAACTACACAAGAATGCTGCGAGCAATACTGAACAGGTCCTGGAGACAGCACACCACAAATGTTATACTTGAATTAGAAGGGTTACCTTTATATAGGGGAAATCATTTTTTGTTTAAAGTCTGGTTGTAAATGCGGAAGATTTATTTTAGTCCATTTACTAGTTTGATCTGAAGAAGTCCTGTTAATTTTTTAGATCATTGATTTATATCAATGATTTTTTTTAACAGGATGGAAATACATTTATTATCTTAATGTGACCGATTGTTTTTTTTAGTTTTGTTTCTTTTTTGAAAAAAATATATTTGCTCGCTAGATTTTATTTACGTTGACTGGGATTCCTTAAATTTAATATTCTATTTTTGAATATTTTAATTGTCCTGCATGGAATTGTTCGCAACTCCGGATTTACTGGATTAATACTGTCTAATATATATATATATATCTATCTATATATATATATATATATATATATATATATATATATATATATATATATATATATATATATATATATATATATATATATAATTCCACTTTTAAAATGTATCAGATTCAACTTAGTACAGTTCAAACTGCTTCCCCTTTTATTTTAGTCTATGTTTGTGGGATTTAATCTTACATTATTATTTCTGTTGCTACTTTTTCTTACCTGGTTTCTTAATGTTATTAATGTTATTGGATTTGAATTCGATCCCTAGTAGTGAAAACAATTGAAAGTTTAGGTTTGTGCCTTTCTTATTTCTAAATAGATTTATTTATATAAATGACATTTGCATAAAAGTTCAACAACATGGTTACTGGGAAAATTTTTTTTTTAATTTTTATTCTTAACCATATTTTTACAAATATTAGACAGACTTGTTTCCCTTGGATCATTCATCAGAAATAAACAGAAACACATATACACATACATTTACATATCAAATAATTAAAACAGAAATATTTTCTTGTTATTTTGACCACAATCCACCACCACCAACACCACCACTCCCACTACTAGTACTATTAACAATACTAATATTTTGAATAAAAAGTAAGTACATCCAAATTGAATATATGACTCTGGTTGAATGTATTAGTATACACGGCAAACAGGTTTTGGATCTTTTCTAAAAGCTTAGAAGTCTCAGTTTGCCCGCCCTCATAGCAGTTAATAAGAAAACAAAGAAACCCAAGTCAAATTCGAAATGCCACCTCTCCTTAAAAAAATAAAATAAAATAAAATAAAAATAAAATAAAAATACATGTTAGGGTCAGTATCGGAAGATAGGTTAAAATTTCTTTAAATATACATTAGACCTGGACTTTAACTAAGTTAAAGCTTAAGGTAAAAAAAGGACTTTTTTTTTCATACACGTACACATGGGAAGCAGCATGATGGACCTAAAGGTATGCGAATAAACCCTTTGACCGCTAAGCGCAATGCTTAACCTTTTCCTGGACGTGTGAGTCTTGCGGCTTAACACTCAGGATTGTCAGTTCGATCGGGGAACTAATGCTGCTCATCTATATGAGTGGCTTCTATAGATGAGAATAAAAACAGCCATCGAAAGGTAACCATGACCCACACTCAAACCACATACATAAACTGCAACGCTCTTCGCGCGGGTAAAAAAGGGGCACGTCCTGCTGAGGCTGGAGCCCTGGCCTCAGTGTTCGAAAAATCAGCTACAGAGCTCAAACTCAAACAAAATCTACTAAAATGCAAATAAACAATACAAATAGCGATATTTAACGTTAGAACCCTAAATAGAATAGGTCAACTACCAGAGCTAACTGCATCGGCTGTAGAACATAAGTTAGACATAATATGCATACAAGAACACCGGTACACTCACACCGAAGATATCAAATATCACAAAACTGGCAATAGATGGACGCTAGCCACTGTATCGGCATGGAAAAAATCTGTCAATGCCACAGTAGGAAGAGTAGGAATGCTTATAGGACCAAGAGCGTAAAAAACACTTAATAGCATTGAGAGAATACAACCTTGCATGATGGCCGCTACGTTTAATGGCAACCCCAAAGCAACAATCATCTCCTGCAACAGCCATACCAATGTTAGTGAAGAAACCGAACTAGTCACCTTCTACGAGGAGCTATCCTGCATAGTGCGTATCATTCCGAAACAGAACCTGCTAGTCCTTGGCGGGGATATGAATGCCCAAATCGGAAAAAAACAGAAAGAACAAATACAAACAAAACAACACGTCAAATAGTAATGGAAAACATCTAACAGATTTCATGATAGAAAATAGATTAACATGCCTCAATACAAACTATCAAAAAAGGGACCGAAAATTATGGACCTACACATACGCGAACTATAGTAAAGAACAGATGGACTACGTCTTTATAAACAAGAAATGGAAAAATAGTGCGATGAAATGCGAGGCATAGTCCTCTTTCGAGGGTGTGTTCTCCGATCATCGAATAGTCACGGCCAAATTACGACTAAGCCTTCGAAAAAACGCCACACGAACAGTGACCACTAAGCACTATGACTGGGCCTTACTTAACAACAGAAATATTAGAGACAGATATGTATTAGAATTAAGAAACACATTCGAGACCCTACAAGAGAAGACAGAAAAAAGGTACCCCAAATGACGAATAGGAGAATTTTGTTGATGCACACCTCAAGGCGGCATCAAAGTGTTCTCCAACAAGACCTAGAACTAAATATAGTATCCCTTGGGAAACGGTAGCGGTTAGAGAAAAACGTGCACTCGTGAAAACTGCCTCCATAAGCTATCGAAAGAACCCAACAAACAAAATATCCGAAAATTAGAAAAGGCACAATATCAATTAGCAGGCATATATCTAAAAGAACAGACAGAATACATGCAAAATCAGATAGATAAGATTAGAGACTCGGTGGAAGATAGGCAATCTAGGCTAGCCTGGCAAACAATAAACGAAGTGAGTAGAAGGAAGAGCACAGCCAAAGCAAAATTGAAAGCAGCAAAACAACAAGAAAGAGTAAAACTGTGGAAACAGCATTTCAAAAATCTACTAGGAAACCCACCGAAAGTAACGAATGAACCGATCACCAGAATGATCAGTAAGCAATTAAACATTCAACTAGGTCCGTTCACCAAAGAAGAACTCGACTCGGTTCTTAGAAAAATTAAAAATAGGAAAGCTGCAGGGCTTGACGAGATCGCCCCAGAAGTATGGAAGACCAGATAATTCGATGACATATTGCTCCGACAATGCAAAGCAGTCTATAACCAAAATCCGATAGATAGATGGATGAAGGGAAGAATCCTTACTTTCCCTAAAAAGTGTTTGAAAACGTTCAAACTAAAAAAAAAAAAATCATAAACTTCATCTCGAATGCTAGGGAAAACTAGAGGGTGGGATTGGCAACAGTTTGATGAATTCAAACAAAGGAGAAAATCCAATCAGAGTTCTTTCAGATAGGCTTTCTTTCACCACTGCTATTTGTTATATCGTAGTGGGTTACAAGTTTACTTAATCATCAAAGATTAATTGCCTTATGTATTGCCAGATTTTTTTTTGCACAGGCATTAAGAATTGTCGTAGACACTTGAAAATTCAGTATGTTATTGCTATACATCTTATGAGATGACTGACCAATTTTTATGATTTCAGCTTCAAATGAACAGCTACAGCAAGAATTGGAATACACCCTACTAAAGCCTGATTATCACAGCTGGTTAATTTCAAAAATGCAATCTGGACGTGAGGACACTTTAGAAGAACGATATGTAATAATATTTTAAACTTGGAAAAATGCCACAGAAACGTATGAAATGCTTCAGACTGCTTTTCGACCATCTTGTATGAATGGAGCATGAGTTTTTGAGTGGCATAAGAGATTCAATGAAGGCAGGGAGTCTGTGAGGGAAGATGAGAGGTGTGGGAGGAGTAAGGAAGTCAATACACCAGATTTGATTGGCCAAATAAAGAATTTTATGGATAAGGACCGTCGTGTGTCTATAGAGACAATAAGTACAGAGTTTGATGTCAGTGTGGGAACTGTACACACAATTATTCGCTAGGAACTGAAGATGCGGAAGATTTGCCCGACGTTTGTCCCAAGGGTTCTCAGGGAAGATCAGAAAGAAAGACGTTATCATGACAGCACGGAGATGGTCGAGCTGATCAATTCAGATCCCGCAGTTATTGATGCTCTGGTGACCTGCGATGAAAGCTGGATCAACTGCTATAACCTAGAGACCAAGAGACAGAGATCCCGGTGGAAGCATGCTGGCTCTCCCAGACCCAAGAAGGCCAGACAGAGCAAATCCTCATGGATATAAATGTAATTGTAAATAAATTAAAATGAACTGGAGACCCTGATACAAGCAATAAGAATATACCATAAAGATAAAGGCAGGAAATTTAGCATAGAAAAGTTGGCCATTCTCTTTCTGAAAAAGTAAAAGACAAAAACCAGCGTAAGGAATAGAACTGACAAATCAGAAAAGAATCAGACCAACTGGAGGGAAAGAAGATGACTTGATCTTCGGAATATTGGAATCAGACACCATCAATCGACAGAGATAACAGAAAAATAAGAAATTTCTAAAGAAGAAAGAGAAAGCTTCTCAAAAACAAGTTCAATAACAGAACTCTCATCAAAGGCATAAACACTTGGGCAGTCTCCCAAGTAAGATATTTTGGATTATTTCTAAATGAAAGACGGGAAGTGCCCACAAAAATGAAACGAAGGACAAGAAAGTTGTTGTTTATACAAAAGTCTTTACACCAGTGAGATTACATAGACTCTATGTGTCGAGAAAAGAAGAAGGAATTGGATTTGCCAGCAGTCATGATTGTGATGATGCATCAACCCAAGGTACAGAGGATTACGTTAAAAAGAGCAATAAAAGGTTTATTACAACAGAAAATAACACCATTAGAAATAAAAATACAGACAGAAAAACAAAATGCCGAGCAAGTATAAATGTGAAGAAAAACAACTATATCGTTTTTTTCAGCGACAAACAAATATGACTTCATAAGAGAAAACTTGGATATAACTAGAAAAGGGAAATCTAAAAATAGAGACTGAATCTCTTCTAAAAGTAACTCAAAACAACGCCATAAGGAGCAATTATGTTTAAACCAAATCGATGACTCCACAAAATAAC
The DNA here is from genome assembly GCA_963585895.1 of Sepioteuthis lessoniana. NCBI lineage: Eukaryota > Metazoa > Mollusca > Cephalopoda > Myopsida > Loliginidae > Sepioteuthis > Sepioteuthis lessoniana. Next base: position 115,112,424 of record OY757917.1, on the reverse strand, counting down.
AAGTGTAGATTACGTGAAGAAAAAATGAAACTATTAATCCCATAGCAAAAAATGAAACTGTTAATCCCATAGCAAAAAAAAATGAAACTATTAATGCCATAGCAAAAAAAAAAAAACAAAAAAAAACTATTAATCCCATAGCAAAAAAAAAAACCAAACAAACTATTAATCCCATAGCAAAAAAATGAAACTATTAATCCCATAGCCAAAAAATGAAAGAAAAAAAAGGAAACTTGCTTTTTAGTGGATTTTGCATTCCGGTGGACCATCGATTGAAAATAAAAGAAAGCGAAAATATAGATGAATATTTGATCTTTGCCAAAGAGGTAAAATGTTATGGAACATAAGGATGATGATAATACCAATTGTAGTTGGTGCGATTAGCACGATCGCAAAGACCTTGGAAAGGAGACTTGAAGAACTGGAAATCAGAAGAAGAATGGAAACAGTCAGATTACACCATCGATGAGAATGGCTAAAATTGTGAGACAATTTCTGAGGACGTGCAGAGACTTGCTTTCACTCACAATCCTGTGAAAGATCTCTAGCCAACAGTGGTGTGGAAAGCTCGGGAACAGGATAGGAAGAATCGAGACCCTCCAAACTAAAGTATTATGAGATCGTCTACGATACTCAGAATGGTTCAAGAGACCTGAGGAGACTTGCTGTCACTCAGATTCAAGTGAGGGACTACCAGATAACGATGGTGTGAAAAGCTTACAAGGAGTAAACATAATAAAAACAACAATAATAAAAATCGGTAGAAATGAGCGGAAAATTTTACGTTAGAATCAGCTATGCTTCTCCTTCAGTTCAAGTAAAGTAACTTAAATAATAACTTTTATAAATAGAAAAATATATAGTTTGATATATATACAGACATCGACTATCCCCCTTAATATCTCTATTTCCTTTTCTTTCTTTCTTTCTTTCTTAATATATATATAGAGCAAGCGAGAGAGAGAGAGAGAGAGAGAGAGAGAGAGAGAGAGAGAGAGAGAGAGAGAAAGAGAGAGGGAGAGAGCAAGAACTTAAGAGAAATTAAAACTCTTTTTATAACAGATTTGTAACTTTAATGAGTTAATGTATAGTATTTCTAGATAAACACTGCTTTGGAATAGTCATTCGTAACCTCTATATTCCTTTGTCGACAAGGACGCCAATATGTATGTACCCAACCCCTCTACATGAACAGAATGGTACACAAGATTAATCTATTGGTGGAGTTTACCAGATTCGAATTCAGAATGTTCCTTATCTTTGACCTAATGCTTTACCAATGTTAAAAAGATCAATCAACCCAAATTTTTACTATGAACACGACTCGTTTTGCCTGGATCACGGGAGAATAGGAATGGCTCGTAAAAAACATTCCCGTTAAAAGGTTTTGAGAATTTTGAACAACTGGCATTTAAGGAAATGGTAGAGTTACGGCAATGGAGGTTTAACTAAGTGTTTTTGTTGGAATATCGTTTGGCGGATGTTATTGGCAATTCTGCATCAGTAATTCTAGTCAATAGAAATTTCAAATATGGGGTAGAAAACCAATCAATAAAGGATTTATATTCCATAGGAATTAGAAATTCCCCCTGATGAGCTCGTCCATACAGGTAAATGGCTTCACAATATATGAACTTTTGTTGAATTAGTTAATAACGCAGTGAAGTTTATTTTTGCTGCTTCAAGCAGTTATAGATACTCTTTAGGTTTAGTTTGTTTTCTTTTTTAATGGCATATTAACCTTTGTGGGTTATTTAATGACAAAGCTTTGTAGAAGAACAGTAGTGATAGAATGTAACCCATAACGGAAGAATAAGAAAGTTCATAACGTTCTGAAGGGTATTTGACTGTAAAATTAATGGCAAGACTGAAGTTTGAATTTGCTTACTTCGGGGCTGCAGTCTAGCTCTTTAGCCATCACACCATTGGGACTCTCACTTATATGAATAACTAACAATAATAAACATTTGTAAACAATTATACATTTAAGTATCCATTCTTAATACTAATATTTTATACTAAGTTATATCATTTTAAGTAACTTCCAATATAAATAATTATCATTTGTTTGCACATAGTTCTGCTTTCAAATATTCTTGTCAATTGCTAATAATTTGCTCACTGCAGAATGGTATCAAGTATTCCTATTCAATACTAATACTTTTCAAACATATCTATTTGGTCTATAGATGAGACCCTAACAAGTATTACAGCTTCGGGTCAGAATTGACCTGGATGTAATGGAAATATAAGAATAATTTTAAAAGGATAAAAAAGTTCCAGAACTTGTGACTCATTACCGGGTATAGGTTTAGTGTCATTCACAGGATTTCGATTTTTAGAGAGGCGGTAACACACACTCTGTTGGGAATGTGGGTAGCAAATTCTAACCTCCATTGACTGAATAGCTTAAAAATAGTGAATTACTCCGTGAAATTAACGTTGATCAAGACATACAAGAACTTAGACCATCACCTTCCTAAGGTTTTATAGTCCGTTACCACATAGCAACTTATCTTTTAGACCTAAATTTATTTTCTGCAGGTGTCTGCTGGGGGTGAAATCGAGAAATAGGCATTACCTCTCTCGATTCTTTAGATTGGTCTGTTTTACCTATTGCTCAATTTGCTTGTTTTTTGAAAAATTATTTCGCAAATTAAGCATCAGATGAATTTCTATGACTTACTATTCTTTATGTGAGCCCAAGAACACAGTCTGTTCTGACGTCGACACTTGGTTTACTACAAGAAGCAACTTAAGAGCAGTACTTGCCAAGAATACCAGAAACGATTTAGCGAAAATGAATGGCATTAAATAGGTTGAAAGAATAATCGCTTCCTGTGTCCTTTCAAAGATAATGCAAATATCTGCTTCGATAAGGGTGTCCACTTAAATCGATATTGGTTAGAAGAACAGGCAAATATTGAAACTACTGGATTGTGACGACAAATAAACATTAAACTTTCTTAAAAGTTGGGGGATTAAGTGTGCAACTCTCAACCTCAACTGATTTCAGATTTGCATTGTTTCTTAATCCAATAATAATAATAATAATAATAATTAAAGCAGAAGAAGTACAGAAACTACAAACGAAGATTACAACTCGAAGAGACTAATGAAAAAGTACTGGCGAAAGAAGGAAGACTAAAAAGATACCGAGACAACACCAAACAACGAAAAAAGTCCTACCAATAATTAGGGGAGAATGTGCGAAGCCATATCAACAACCGGATGCGAACGAGGCAAGAATATTTTGGAGTAAAATATGGGGATGGAAAAATCATAACAAAAAAGCCGAATTGATAAACAGCATTGAAGAAGAGTTGTGAATAATTGAAGGTGAACTACTCTCCGACGGGCTCAAGGCAACTCTAAAAAACAAACTGGAAAACGCCTGGTTTGTTGGCATATATGGACTTTGGTTTAAAAAAAATAACCTCTATCGACAACAGAGTGGCTACCGAAATGAATAAGTGCATATAGAAGACTGAGATACCCGAATGGATGACCAAATGGAAGACCACCCTGATCCAGATAGACCCCCTCAAAAGAACCATCCCAAACAACTATAGACCCATAACATGCCTACAGATGATGAGGAAAACACTAACGGCGCAAATTAGGTAGGAAATGTACCACATATTGATAAGCTGTGGACAGTTCCCAGAAGAACGAAAAGGATCCCGCAAGGAAACCAGAGGCACAGGAGAACTATATTATATAGATCAAACGTCCTCAACGAGAGTAAAACGAGACAGAAACATCTAGCTATCGCCCAGTTGGACTACAAAAGACTTACGATATAATCCCCTAAAGCTGGATGCTACACTGTCTCAAAAGGTATAAAATACTCGACGAAATCATACATTCTATCGAGAAGACCATGGAAACCTGGAGAACAGAATTGAGAGCAGGAGATAAATGTTTAGCAGCGGTAAAGATCCAAAAAGCTACATTCCTAACTATTTGTAATAGTGATGATGCCACTCAGTCACATTCTCAGGAAATGCACCGCCGGATACAAACTCAGTAAATAGCAAGAAAAGATGGAGCAGTTAATGTACATCGACGACATCAAACTGTTTGCCAAAAACGAATTAGAATTGGAAACCCAAATACAGACAGTGAGGTTATACGTTCAACATATCGGATCGGAATTTAGCATAGAAAGATGCACCGTGATAGAAATGAAAAGCAGCAAACGACACATGACAGAAGGAATCGAACTTCCAAGAGAAGAAAAATTCAGAACGTTCGAAGAAAATGAAACGAACAAATACTGGGGAATATCGGAGGCTGACACCATCAAACAAGTGGTGATGAAAGAAAAGAATTAAAAAGAGTATCTCAAGAGAACGAGAAAGCTACTCGAGAGACAACTATATTGTAGGAACCTCATCAAATCAATGAATACCTGGTCTGTTCCTCTCGTAAGATATTCAGGACCATTCTTGAAGTACAATAGAGAACAAGAAAATTAACGACCATGCATAAGGCTTTGCATTCCAGAGATAACGTTGATAGACTATATGTGTCATAAAAAGAGGGAGGAAACGGACTTACAAGAATCGAAGACTGTGTTGATGCATGAATACAACGACTTGAAGTCTACACAGAAAATCGAGGAGAAAAGACTGATCTCAGCCACCAGATCCACGAGGATCAGCGGAAGAGAAATAACAAAAAAAAAAAAAAAAAATGGGAAGAAAAACAACTCTATGGACGTTTTAGGCGAGTAACAAGCAACATCTCACACGAGAAAACGTGGACGTGGCAAGGGAGGGAATCCTGAAGAGAAAAATTAAAACTCTTCTTATAGTAGCACAAAATACTCCATAAGGACCAACCCAATCAAAACATGAGTCGATAAGTCACAACAAAACAGCAGATGTAGGTTATGTGGTGATAGAGTCGAAACGATCAATCACATAATAAGCGACTGCAGCAAATTAGCATAGAAAGTGTATAAAAGTAAACATAACTGGGCGGGAAAAGTAATCCACTAGGAACTGTGGAAAAATGAAATTTGGCCATACGAATAAATAGTATATGTACATACCAGAATCTCTCCTGGAGAATGAGATGCACAAACTCTGGGATTTTGCGATTGAAACGGATAATCTAATCTCGGCCAAACGACCAGATTTTATCATAATCAACAAAAAGAAACCGAGAACTTGCAGAATTGGGGACTTTGCTTTCCCAGCAGACATTATAGTAAAATTGAAAGAAAGGAGAAAGAAGGATAAGTACCACAACCTTTTCTAGTGAATTGTAAAAAACCGTGGGTATAAAAGTGACGTTAATACCAATTGTTATTGGTGCCCTTGGTACAGTCACCAAAGATTTGGGGAAAAGGACTAGAGGACTTGGAAATAAGGGGATGGATCGAGACAATCCATGCTACAATATCGCTGAGAACGACCAGAATACTGAGTAGAGTACTGGAAACTTGAGGATTTTCGTTATCACTCAAGCTCTATTGAATGACCATCAGCTGACGTTTGAATGATAAATTCTCAAGTAGTAAAAATAATTATGCATACTCAAAACAAATGATCGGAACATTTACAATGGAATCTTCCAGTGATCGTCGATTTCTCCTCTTCTTTTTTATATAGCTGTTATACCACTTTGCATAATACAATAAAACACATACTAAGAATATAAAGCACCTTCTGAAATGACAACTTAGAAAATCTCCAAAGAGCTGAGAAATTATTTGTGTTGTATAGCCACATAATATATATGCATCTGCATGCAGGAACATAACGACGCAATGAAGACGAGCGGACACAGTTCTTTAGAAAAATATACCTCTCACTTTATTGAAAGGGTTGTGTGTGAGAGGGAGTTGGAGACTGAACAGAACTGCAACATATTGACCCCCACTCTTATGGTCATAACAGCGTTTCTCTTCCATTCTCCTGGGTTGCTCAACCGGGGGCCCAGCCTCTCCGGGACATGGTCCTCATTCCAGCATCTCTCTAACTCATCTGAACTCCAACTGCTCAATCGGGAGTCCTGACGGCTCCCTCTGCTGGGCGCTGGTTCCCTCTACAGCATTTTATCTCCAACTGACCTGAACTTCCTGTCGCCGGGGTTATATAATAATTTGACGTCCACTCTTCTTCCTGCGTCACAATTTCGCACTCATTTCAATCCCTCGACAGTCAAGGTTATATCCTGATATTCCTCGACCGGATGCACCAGTTATTTAAACAGGTGTACTTCCTATTTTGACAGCTTGGCCGGGTCGGAGGTCAATATACAACATCTGGTGACGGCATAAGGATGTTATTTGGTCTGGAAAAATGTGCAAAATTACCACTTAGGAAAAAAATCGCTAGTAAAGTCTAAAATCACGCTAGATAGAAACACGCAGTTAGAACTCAATAAAAGCTATAAACATATAATATAAATAATTAGATGATAACTAATTATATTAATTTTTTTATTTGGTAATTAATAATATTGATTATTTTATAATTTAAACATTGTAAAATTGTAGATTTGTTAGATATCTTTTCGATTAAATGCACTTATCATTGACATCAACGACAATCACCTCTCGTCATAATAAGGTTTCGGGATTGGAAACAAAAACTAAACTAAGTTAAAGTCATGTCCCGTGATTGATAATTTCGATAGAAATTAAATAAAACTAATGATGCAATGGTTTAGGGAGATGTCGTCACATACGGGATTTGGCTGAAAAAAGAATTAATTTTGAAATATATAAAAAATCGAGAATTTGAAAATAATTCCCTTGAGTTGAGTCTGGAAGTCAGTTGGTGTCAGACGTTGGTACAAGTGAGAGGATTGGGGCCCCTCTGGTGTCAACCAAGCTAGATTTCGTTCATATACCTTTTTACGATGTTTTCCTTTCCTTCCTGTTATGTCGGACTTCTAAGAAAAAATGTTTCCGGCAGAATAAAGGTTTTCGTGTTTGATAAAACAGAGTCACCTATTGTTTTTGAAGAAGATACTGTGGTATAACACACTTCAATTTGAAGAACGATGTAGCACCGACAAATCTTGGTGCCGGGTGGCGAGACTACATTATACCAGCGTCTCCCTCCACGCTTCCTACATGATACCATGGTGTTGCCTCCTTTCTATTAGAACTCGTAGCATTTCGAAGTGTGAGATGTAACATGAAAGAATTAATGAAAGCTGGTTGGTCCGATTTTACGGCAAGTCATCTGTTGGGTTATTTTATATCAATTTTTTTTGTTCCTTTGCTAATTGTGAATAGTTAGAAGGGTTCCGTTGTCTTCTGCTCAAGTCAGCTTTTTTGTTGATGTTTTGCATATTCCAGAGTGAATGAGGGCATCCTTTCACAGGTGTGGTTTATGAACCAACATCCTTGATTCGAGGCAACTTTTTTCTGTAAGTTCATTATATTATTATGATCTATCGTTTTAGATATTTCATGTCTTTTATCTTGTCCGAATGTTTTCGTGTATGGGCAAGGTTTTTACATTCCGTCATTATGTATTTTACAGCGTGTGGCTTTCTACATGAGCATACTGGTATAGGAAATTCCTGTTTCAGTATGAAAGACTAAGTAAATTTAGTATGGCCTATGTAGTCGCTTGAGGGTTGTATCTTCTTGTCATTCTAGGCTCTTGTATTATTTCTTTTATGATGGGCTCTTTTTGATAGATCTTGTGGGAATTTTGATTCCATACCTATTGACATTTCTTTGTTTGTATTTGCTGATTTTAGATTTTTGGTCAGTGTAGATTATTTTGGAAATTTTGTCGGGTACCATGTCCAGTGCAGATTTGGCAATTTAGTTGGCTTTCTTTGGATTCTCACATGGTTTGGTAACCAGCAGAATTACAAATTTTGTTCTGGCTCATGGAATTGAGAATATTTGAGAGTTTGAGGATTAGAGGATTATATAATTTTCTATTTTGATAGATGAAAGTACAGAGACGGATATATGATAAATGATAAATCTATTCGAGTATTGTTGAGGCAATTTTGAGTCCCAGTTCTATTGCGTTGGTTTCAGCTGTGAATATGGAAGCTTCTTTTATAGGGCATTTGGTGGATGTTTACTGTTGAATACTGACTCCCATCCTGTTGTGTAGTCTCTTCAGCCATATATATAAATCTAGGAGCAGATAAGGTATTTATTTTGGATGTTAGAGAGTTTCTATTGATAGATTAAAGGTTAAGTGTTTTCTTTTCTTTTGACTGAGTTTGGTTAGGTTACATAATCAACCAATGGTTGTTTAAACTTTTTGTATAATGGTAAAATTTAAACAAATAAAAAATAATTCAGTAACTGTCAACGAATTTATGAATAAATCTAAAATGATATTCTTAATGCTGATAAGATGAGGCTATTTATATTACAATTTTTTAGATAAAGCTGTTTATGTATCAATTGAATACTATGAATAAACTAAAACTTATCCTTAATGTGTTCATTGATAAAATATGCGTAATTCATAAATGATTTGCTGGATGAATAAAGAATATGATACAAAACTAAATATTCACTTTTATTTACTTTAAAATATGTTGTTTTTTTTTTTTGGTGCGACTGAAATTACGTCCGCTCATTTCAACAAAGAGTTCCTGATGCCACTATCTTTCTCTTTCTCTCTCTCTCTCTCTCTCTCTCTCTCTCACACACACACACACACACACACACGCCCATATATATATATATATATATATATTAATTCATTAGACAAAGCATTTACTTAGTGTTTTAAGAAATCCTTAACTTCTTAATGTGCTTTCTGTATCCCTTTTAATGATTCTTATATTTACTTTATATAGATCACTCCGTTTAAAAAATAATTTTAGACACTAAAACGGCTCAAGTAAAGTAATCTTTTAAATTCTAAATCAATTTTCAATGATCCTTCTTAGAATTCATAAAATACTGAACATAATACTTCTAACATGCATGAAGAATAATTACCAACAAAACTTTGAATTTATATGTCTTCAATCTCCGGCTTTACATCTAATCCACATCCGCTTATGTAGTTTTTCTCTGAAGAACTGAATTCATCAAAAGTCATCCCCACTTCACATATCATTCGAATTCTTATATTACCTCTTTGTGAATGCCTGTTGAGAAAATAAAATCAGTGACTAATATTCAAATCCTGGATGAGGCTCTTCACGTCTCATGAGCTCTTCACTACCCGATTCGCTATGGGTAACTCGTCGGTGATGCATGGTTCTTTAGTCTTAATTTGGCTACCAGTCAAAAAGAAGAAAAAAATCTGATTAAAATCAGCTTTACACTGCAGTGGATGTGTTGGGTTAATAGATACTAGCTCTCTGACATAAATATACATATCTCTAGCATTACTAGAAACTTCTTGTTTAAAGTGTTCTACGTTTAATTAACACTAGTGAAGCTTGCGATAAACTGCATTTTCCCAATCTAAAACAGTCTTGTAATTCCAAGTATTAAGACCTGCAAGTTACCACAAGACAATATCAGCAGTCTTTGGAAAGATATATTCCAAGAAAATCATTTCTGACTTGGGAAGTATCTATCCCGCTGATTGTGATAGCGCTACCCGTGACGGGTCCCAAAAGAATGTTACGTATATTTTGTTTTCTACTTTGAATTTGGCTTCTTGGAAGCATAGTCGTTCTCATGGAAACTATTTTATTCAACGGCAGCAAGGCTGATATTCAATATGACCATATCGAATGGTTCATTTTTTGTTATTAGGCATTCAGGCTAAAATGTTTCAAAAGCGACAACGCATCACTCACATCGATGCTGATTCGGAATGCACTCTGGAACGATGCGGTTTTTTATTTCGCAAATTGACTGCAGGATTCGCCAGAACGTATACAAGTAAACTAGGGAAAGTGCTTTTATTGCAAAAATGTTACCGAAAATGTTATGGCCTGTTTACACCCGGAACCAACTTTAGCGCAGAACGCAAAATTCGTAAACAGATTGCACGGAAGATAAGAAACTATATATTCCTGGGCTTGTTAGTATCGGGAAAAACCATAACTGTTACGCTTAAAACAAACATCAGATGCTAAAAATGTGATGTCTTCGAAGCTACCGGTTTTACCATGGGTAACTATTTCATGTTTATAGTGTGCATGAAGTTGAACAGACGTGACATTTCTGACGGCTATCAAATGTCACTGCTTTTAAGAACCTTTGCAGTCGAATGCGATAATAGTAATCATTGTAAGAAATGAACTCAGTGACCCGAATTCAAATGCTGAATCAGACGGTTTGTGTTGCTCATCGTTCAGAAAGACGTTGATCTATCGCTTCTAGTTGAGTGATCATTTCTGGAATATTAATTGTTATCTATTTGGAAAAACTGTGCAAAACCAAACCAAGTAGTAGACAATATTTTAGTGTCCACAAATGAGAAGCTACATATTCTAGATTCATTAGACATACCTGATTGTGTGTTTAGCGTAACGGTTATTGCAGTAGGATATAAATTCGATGAGCTGAATGAGACAGACCTCGTTTTCATTTGGGCTAATGCAATTGGGAGATGTATGGATTCATCTCTTCTCCAGACCAACTCAAGCTACGATAAATAGGATTGGTTCTGTGTCTTTGTTTAATGGCCAATCAACTTTCAAAGTCTTCCTTGTAAAACAGTAGTGGTACTATCTAAGCCATATCCGGTGGATAAGGGAGTTCATACCATTTCCAACGGTGTTAGTTCGAAATCGAACGTAACAGAGAGACCAGAGTTTGAACTCGCTTCGTACGATATCACGGTCCAACACTTTCACCAGCACTCCTATTGTAAACGATATTATATACAATTAGAATTTATATTGATGCATATCTTTATCCATCAACTCCTCTCCGGCTAGGATGTGGCACAAGGTCAATTTTTAAGAGGTGGACCGCTTGATTGAATTCAGTTTTCCTAGTCCCAGACCGATCAGCGTAATAAGAAAAATTCTTAATTCAAACGAGCGGTACTAAAGTAAAAGAATTTGACAAATTATTGCTTTTTGCCCAGAAGGTTTAGATAAATACCTTTTAGAAAGAAATGTTTGAGCAGACACAAAAGATATTGTAGATCTATTTAAACTTCACGTTTCTATCACCTTTCCTTTGCTTAATACCCGTCAATTATTGTTTCTTTTCCTGAGAGGTATGTAGTCTCTGAAGAAGTAGGATGATTTTTGAAAAGTCCGGAGTTGAGGAATTCTAGTCTTTCCTCAACTTACACTCTTAGCATTTATTTAAAATATTCATTTTTCTTTTATAATTTTCAATTTAGACTTTCTGTCTCAAATGTAAAATTGTAATAATTCATTTCAACATAGCTTTTAGCTTTCACCTTTTTGTATCAAGTCTCAATTTCAACGCTAAACAGCATCGAGTGTGATTGAAATTGCGTAATATGAATGGGTGTCAGTAACTTAAAGTGTTTCTAAATAGATTTTAGAAATTATCTATTTCTATCATATATATATATATGTCATATATATCATCATCATCGTGTCGTGCCGCTAGCACGGATATCCCTGACCCTCTCTCGCCATTTCTCCCTATCGTTCATCGCCTCTGGCAGGTCTTCAGGGCTACATCCCGTATCCTCACATAGCTGCTGTATGTATGTTCGAGCTGGTCGTCTTGCTTTTGCTCGGCCATATGTGGGGGTCCATAGAAGTACATCACTTATGAGCTCACCCTTGCTTCACCAGCAGTGTCCTGCATGTCTGGTTCGTCTAACCTGGATAGTTTTCTTAGCCGCGTGTCGATGTCTTTTTCGGTTGATGAGATACTGCTTCCGAGGTAGGTGAATTTGTCCACCAGTTCAGAGAGGTTCTGTCTAGTATGGAAATGTCGCCTGTTTATTTATAGCACATATATTCGGTTTGTGTGCATTGACATGTAGGTCAATACCTGCGGCGGCTCGTTCCAATTGGTTGGCTGTATTTGCCAGAATCACTACTTCATCGGCGTAGTCAGCGTCGGTAATTGTTTTTGCAGCGTATATTCTGCTTCTTTTCTTTGCCAGGTCGAAGCCGTTTTCTCTTTTTTTATCAATCGATGTTATAAGCATGTAGTCTACACAGAAGATAAAGAGGTCTGGGGTTAGCCTGTCCCCTTGTTGTACTCCTGCTACAATGCCGAAGTATTCTGTGTCTCCATCCGGTGAACATACTTTCACTTTGGTGTTTCTATAGAAAATTGTTATTGCTGCTACGGTTTCTTTTGGTAGGATGTATGCTAGTAAGATTTGTTCCATCTTCCCTCTGTGAATGGAATCAAAGGCCTTGGTGAAGTCGACAATAGAAATATCGCCTGTAGGATTTTTGCCCGTTCGCCTTCTAGGATTCTACAGATGGTCAATATTTGTGAGGTTGTGGATCTATTTTTCGGAAGCCATTTTGGTTTTTCCTAAGGATGTTGTCGATTTTGGGTTCTATGCGATTTCGTAGTAGGACACTGTAAATTTTGGCTGCTATGGATGTAAGTGTTATACCTCGGTAGTTTTGGCTAATCCTAGGGCACCCTTTTTAGGGAAGGGGAGGATGCATCTCTCCTTCCATCTGTCAATCGGATTTTGATTATAGACTGCGTTTCAGTGTCGGAGCAGTATGTCGTCGAATTGTCTGGTCTTCCTTACTTCTGAGTCGAGTTCTTCTTGAGTGAACGGTCCTAGTTTAATGTCCAATTGCTTATTAATAATTCTGGTGATTGGGTCAGGCGTAACTTTCGGTGGGTTTTCTAGTAGATTTTCGAAATGCTGTTTCCACAGTTTTATTCTTTCTTGGTTTGCTTCTTTCAATTTTGCTTTGACTGTGCTCTTCCTTTTACTAACTTCGTTTATCGTTTGGTAGGCTATCCTAGATTGCCTATCTTTCACTGAGTCTCTAATCTTATCTCTCTGATTTTGTATGTATTCTCCATGTTCTTTTAGATATACACCTGCAAATTGATATTGTGCCTTTTTTAGTTTTAGGGCATTTGTGCTTGTTGGGTTCTTCCTATAACTTTTGGAGGCAGTTTTCACGTGTGCACATTCTTCTCTAACCGTTACCGTTTCCCATGGGAATCTATATTTAGTCCTAGATTTTGTTGGAATACACTTCGCTGCTGCCTCGAGGTGCCCGTTGACGAAATTTTCATATTCGTCATTTGAGGTACCTTTTTCTGTCTTCTCTTGTAGTGTTTCGAATCTGTTTCTCAATTCTAATACATATTTATCTCTAATATCTCTGTTCTTAAGAAGGGTCCAGTCATAGTTTTTGGTGGTCGCTGTTCGTGTGGCGTTTTTTCGTAGGCTTAGTCGTAATTTGGCCGTGACTATTTGATGATCAGAGAACACGCCCTCGAAAGAGGACTATTCATTGCGATTAATTGCGCTATTTTTCCATTTCTTGTTTATAAAGACGTAGTCTATCTGAGCTTTAGTATTGTTCGCGTATGTGTAAATCCATAATTTTCGCTCACTTTTTTGATAATTTGTATTGAGACATGTTAATCTATTTTCTATCATGAAATCTGTTAGATACTTTCCATTCCTATTTGACATTTTGTGTAGGCTTGTTTCCGTTTTTCCCGATATGGGCATTCATATCTTCGCCAATGACTAGAATGTGTTTCGGAATGATACGCACTGGGGGGATAGCTCATTGTGACGGCAAATTGACTAAAATCCCAAAACGGGACTTTATTTTTGCATGTGTGAAGACGGGGCAGGTTGACACTTGATCCCTTATAGAATAAGTCCTCGTTCAGAGTTTTTCTCTCAGGCATATAAGACCTGGCATATTACGTGAGGGATTAATTTAGGGCCAGACTGACCGCCGCTGGCAAGGGGTTCCAAATTTTACACTATCCACACACCCACCAGGCCGCTTTCCTTCCTTCCCCTAGACAATGGAGGATATGAGCCTATAGGTTTTAGTCGTAATAATATTATATTGTAGTAGTCGGCAACTCCGGTTTCCCGTGTGATATTTTTAAGGAATTAATTGGACAATTCTAAGCAAGATAACATAAGGCGAATAGAAGCTGAAAAGGAAGCATGAAGTAATAAATTCGTAGAAGAACTGCAAAGAACAAACTTAGACCACGTGGTAACATAAAAATACATTAATCCTTTACTATACAAAGAGGTACACTTTCAAAGTGTCAAACATATAATAAATGGACAGTCCACGAATATAAATGTCTTTTCTTGACTTTCGTTTTTCTTCAAATTGAGAGAGAGAGAGAGAGAGAGAGTGGTATATAAAATTTGGGTATAAAGGAGAAATAGCCCCAAAGTTACTTATCTTATTTTTCGACGGGGTTCCACTGGAGAATCTTTCTTCTTTCACGGGCTAATAGACTTTATTCTATTTTTTTACACTGGCTTGAAGAACCTGGGGTCCCTCGTGTCTCAGATATTCTTTTGTCTTCAACCCGGAGTAAATGGCTATGGGTCTCTCTGCCACGAGCCCTGCTCAAAAACTAACTTTCTTATTATCTACTTCCGCTGAGGGGAGGAAGTCCCCACTTCCGTTTTGGGGTCCCAGCCAATCATTTGGCTTCTCTCTTCTTCCTCTTGGTGTCCGGCGACCTGGGTAAAGTCACCAAGTACCAACATCTGGTCTCCCCTGAGTGACCTACATTCTTTCCTAACGGTCACTCTTTGACGGCTAGATACTGTTAATTCAAACACGGGGAGTAGTAATTTTATCTCCCTCCTCCCAGTGGGATACCACGTGACACTCATCGTAGAAGGTGACTAGTTCAGTTTTTTCACTAACATTGGTAGGGCTGTTGAAGGAGATGATTGTTGCTCTGGGACTGCCATTAAACGTAGCTGCCATCATCCGAGCTTGTATTCTCTCAATGCTATTAAGTGTTTTTAACGCTCTTGGTCCTATAACAATTCCTACACCTCCTACTGTGGCATTGACAGATTTTTTCCATGCTGATACAGTGGCTTGCGTCCATCCATTGCCAGTTTCATGATATTTGATATCTTCGGTGTGCATGTATCTGTGTTCTTGTATGGATATTATGTCTATCTTATGTTCTACAGCCGATGCAGTCAGATCTGGTAGTTGTCGTATTCTATTTATGGTTCTAACGTTAAATGTTGCTATTTGTATTGTTTGTTTGCATTTTAGTAGTTTTTGTTGTTGGAGCTCTGTAGCTGATTTTTCGAACACTGAGGCCAGGGCCCCAACCTCAGTAGGACGCGCCCCTTTTTTACCCGCGCGAAGAGCGATGCAGTTTATGGATATGGTGTGAGTGTGGGTTATGGTTATCTTTCGATGGCTGTTTTTATTCTCATCTATAGAAGCGACTCTTATAGATGAGCAGCATTAGTTCCCCGATCGAACTGACGATCCTGAGTGTTGAGCCGCAAGACTCGTACGTCCAGGCCCAGGTTAGACATTGCGTTTGGCCGTCAGAGGGTTGTAATTTACGAAGCTCTTTGCTTCGATGTGGCACAAGGCCGAATGAATGGGGCACCCAATGAGACTCGAACTCACTCTTGCAGGTTTGCTAGTCAAGCTTGCTAACCATTACACTACCCGAGGTGCCCTTGGCCGTCAGAGGGTTCATTCACATACCTTTACGCCCATCATGCTGCTTCCCATGTGCACGTAAAAAATAAGGTGGGGGCCTTTCTTTACTCGTATGTTTTAACTTAGTTAAAATCCAAAACTAATGTATGTTTATAAAGGTTTTTGTTTGATTTTCATCTGTCTTTTGATACTGGTCCTGACATTTTTTTTTTGTGTTGGGTACTTCCTTTACTTAGGCTATTTTTTTTTGTTGTTGTTTTCTTCTAAACTACTATGGTGGGGTGTGGAAAAAAGCAGTGGGCATTCTTTTAGAAAAGATTCAGAAACACATGCGCTGTGTCTGCTAACACAATTGGCCAGAGTCATATATTCAATTTGGATTTACGGTAAAAGTGTCTTTACATTTAAAACACACTGTACAAGCGGCATTTTACAAAGAATAAAACAACATACAATTTTGTAAAATTTTTGGCATTTTAAATTAGTAGGACTTAAAGACATTATACTACCCAGTATTGAACCTTTGTTTTTCTGGTGACACAAGCTAGTTCTTCATCAGTTCAGTCACTAATGAATTTAAATAAAATTTGGGAAGGTCTACTACTTGGGGAGGGGGACAGTGCTTATTTCATTATTTTTTGGGGGGGTGTTTTTTGTTTTTTTCTGGTGGCATTGGGACTTTTACTAGGGCTGTTTTTTTGGGGGGGGTTGTTTTCTTCTAAACTACTATGGGGGGTTGGAAAAAAAAGCAGTGGGCATTCTAAGCTTTTAGAAAAGATTCAGAAACACATGCGCCGTGTATGCTAACACAATTGGCCAGACTACTCCTAGAAATAATTAAAAGTGAATGGCAATTAAAAAGCTTAAAATACATCAAAAGAAATAATTCTGAATGAAGTCGAGCTGATTTTAAGTGGTAATACTTGGAGCCTCACATCCTTGATTTATATAGATGCGATATTCAAATATGAATCAAATTCTCGTCAACGTTTGGCAAAACTTCTAAATATCGTCTATTTGAATTTAGCATCAATAACTATTGAAGTCCTAAATTCCCTCATCACTATCTGATTAGTATATATATATATATATATATATATATATATATATATATATATATATATATATATAAACTAATCCTCATCATCATCATAATCAAATGGTGTTGGTAGCAGAGAGTTGCTTGACTCTCTTAAGCTATCATTACTAGCAGTTCCTCTAACCTGCAACCAGTGTCTTCACAAACCTGATATATGTAAGTTCGTGATGGTTGGCTCTAAGTTGCAGTTGCGCATCACTGTATAGGGTTCAGTGTGAGTCTTAGAATGAATGATTGGTTCACTATGCTGATAATATATATATATATATATATATATATATATATATATATATATATATAAAGAAAAACCGAATAATTCAAATTGGTGAATTTATTATGATGTGAAACCAACGTTAAATGTTTCGGCTTCAATAATTTTCAGGAGAATTGTTCACACAGCTTTCTTCATACTGTCGGATTTACGTCTATATTTACTTTCATATATATATATATATATATATATATATATATATATATATATATATATATATATATATATACGTTTAAAGTGAATACCTTTTTTAGTAATTCTATTTTTAAAAGAGTAAGCGTTCATTTATTAGGAAACATTTAAATTTATTTCAAGTATTACGATTCATTTTTAGCGCACTTAGATATTTTCAAGTATTCCATCTCATACTCATAATATTATTTAATATCAATTATTTACTTGCATAAAGTTGAATGATTTCGACTATTGTTGTTTAACATAAGTAATTCTATTAATTTCTTTTTCCTATATAATTTCATACAAATGATTTGTTTTTCCATCGATAAATTGTTTCAAGTATTGCTGCTTATTGTCTGCACAGTTATATTGTTTCAAGTATTGCTTTTTAACATTATTATTATTATTATTATTATTATTATTAATAATAATAATAATAATAATAATAATGATGATGATGATAATACATCGATTTACTCAAAACGACATTAACAATTTATCAAATTGGAAAACAACAGGCCATGATGGAATACATGGTTTCTGGTTCAAGACATTCACCACCATTCACGACAGACTAGCACAAGAAAAGAACTAATGCCTACAAAGAGCACACGTACCCGAATGGATGACCAAAGGAAGGACTACATTGATCCAAAAGGACCCAAGCAAAAGAATCGCCCCAAACAATTACAGACACGTAACTTGCTTACCGATAATGTGGAAAATATCTACAGCACAAATAAGAGATTTACTACTCGCTAACAAGCCGCGGCTTGTTTCCTGACAACAGAAAGGATGCTGCGAAGAAACCAGAAGCACAGCAGAGTTACACCACATAGATCAACACATCCTAAATGAGAGCAAGACCAGACGGAAAAAACTATCTATGGCCTGCATTGACTACAAATAGGCATATAACATGGTTCCACAAAGCTGGATAATAAACTGCACCAAAAATTACAAAATATTCCATGAAGTCATAAACTTCACCGAGAAAACCATGAAAACATTGGGAGTGGAATTGACAGCAGGAGGAAGAAGCTTAGCTGAAAAAAAGATCCAAAGAGGTGTATTCCCAAGATATGCTCTATCACCCTTACTATTTATAATTGCCATGATGCCACTTGATCACATAATCAGAAAATGCACTGCCGGATACAAACTTAGTAGGTTGTAGGAAACGGTCATTCACTTAATGTAAATGGATAACATCAAACATTGCAAAAAATGAAAAAGAACTGGAAACTCTAATACATGCAGTTAGAATATACAGTCAGTACATAGGAATGGAATTTTTCATAGAAAAATGTGCAATGCTTGTAATAAAAAGAGGCCAACGACGTCTAACTGACGGAATGGACTTACTAAATCAAGACAAGATTAGAACGCTTGCAGAAAACGAAACCTACAAATACTTGGGCATCTTGGAGGCTGACACCATCAAACAAGTAGAAATGAAAGACAGAATTCAAAAAGAATATCTCAGAAGAACGAGAAGCCTACTAGAGACAAAACTCTCGAGCTGAAACGTTATCAAAGAAATTAACACTTGGGCTGTACCTCTCGTTAGATATTCGAGTCTCTTTTTAAAGTGGACCAGTGATGAACTTATACAAATGGACCAAAGAATAAGAAAACTAATGACCATGCACAAGACATTACATCCCAGAGACGATGTTGACAAACAATATGTATCAAGAAAAGAGGTAGGAAGAGGACTTGCCAGATTTGAAGACAGCGGTGACGCATCCATACAACGACTCTAAAACTATATTCAAAAACCCAATGGAGGACTCATTAAAGCCATCAGAAACGATACTGATAACACGATGTACAACAGAAGGACAATAACTAGGAAACAAAAATAGGAGGGAAACCAACTCTGTAAGCGTTTTCAACAACTAATATACAACATCTCATATGACAAAACCTGTACATGGCTAAGAAAAGGAAACTTTAAGAGTGAAACAGTGTCTCTCCTAATAACAGGACAAATCAACGCCGTAAGAACCAATCTTATCAAAGCGAGAATAGATAAGATGCAACAAAATAGCAAATGTAGGCTATGCGGTGACAGAGGTGAAACCATCAATCACATAATATGCGAATGTAACAAATTAGCGCAGAAGAAATATAAGATAAGACACGACTTGGTCGGCAAGGTGATTCTCTGGGAGATGAGCAAGAAATTTAAATTTGACCATACGAACAAATGGTATATGCACAACCCAGCATCTATCCTAGAAAATAGCACGCATAAACTCCTATGGGACTTTGACATACACACGGATCAGCTAATCTCGGCCAGAAGACCAGACCTAATAAAAAAACTAAAAAAACTTGCAAAATTATCGACTTTGCTGTCCCGGATTACCACATAATAAAACTGAAAGAATGAATATGAAAAGAAGGATAAATACCTCGACCTTGCTAGGGAAGTTAAAAAACTATGGAACCTGAACCTGTTAATTATACCAATAGTAATTGGTGCGCTTGGAACAGTAACTAATGGATTACTAAAGGACTGGAGGACTTGGAAGTTCGAGAACGTGTGGAGACCGTCCAAATTACAACATTATTGAGAAAGGCCAGAATGCTGAGAAGATTCCTGGAGACTTGAGGAGACTTGTTGTCACGCAAACTCCAGTGAACGAACATCAGCTAACGCTGATGTAAAAAAATCTAATGAGTAAATAATAATAATAATAATAATAATGATAATAATAATAATGACCTCCCTCACTGAAGAATAAACTTTTCTCTTTACCCACAAGATTGGGACCTCACAGGTAGTGCTATTCCGGGGAAGAGAGGACCAATGAGAAATGGTTATGAAAGGGTACTCCACAAACCCCAAACTCGAAGATTGACATTTCACCATCAAATGAAGTTTAAAGTCATAACCAGGACCTTAAACCATCTCAAGTTTTGCTATCTTAGCATAATAATTCTTGTCAATATTATTCATTCTTTTGCCCTCAGTTACATGGTTTCAAGTATTTATTTGCAATGTTAATAATTTAATGTAACATTAATCATTTGTTTGCACATGGCTAATTTTGTTTCACTCATAATAAATGGTTTAATAGTTTTATTTGATCCAAATATGGCAACCGAATGGGTACTATAATTCCGGGTCTGAGTGCACTTGGGAATAATGGTAATGAAGGAGTACTCGACATTTCCGAAACCTCCAGAACTGGAGCATTAACATCTGATCGTTTCGTGTCCAGGATACACGTTACAGAGATGCAGTTGGCGTGTTCTACATCCCCAGTTGGATGTAATGATAAAATGTTCAATCATAAAACAAACTGAATTGATTAGGATGAAAGGTTGAAAAAGAGACGGGCATACATAGTCATTTATTCAGCCTGATTCTTTCCTTGAACAACAACACAACAGAAAATACATATGAACAAACAGAGTAATGAGCAGAATGTAATAGATACATTAATCTAAGAATATTGAGATATTTAGCTAGTTTGAGAGACGTAATTATTCAGGGCTTTTATCTGCTTTGCTACATGATGGAAATTACGAGAGAGATATGTTACTCTACTCGTGTCCTTGTCTTTCTGGGAAGTACCGTGTGTTCCTTATCAGTGACACATTATGAATTTAATTACTTTCCTCTAGCCCCAGGAAAGGAATTGAAATGTGATAAGCCTTCGACGTTTAATCCAATATTGTAAGACTCTACATCATCGCAGCTCTTAAGTACTCGAGCTCTGTGAGAACATCATAACCTCAAACTGACCCTGGACAATACAAAAGACATACCGATGGTCCATTAACACGCATATTCAGTTGTGGTTAAGAATATCATTCGTCTTATAATTTCGAATTTATTACTTAATTTTGATAATTTATTCAATAAGAAATTATGGCGTTATTCGGATAAACATTATCAAACCAGGTTAGTAAACGTTTTTATTAAGCGGTATCAAAAATATTTTGCTTAGTAAGCATTTACTACTGGGTTATTTTATATAAACAGAAGAAAATTATAATATTTATATATTTCTTTTGTAAAGTTGTAGCCTCCAGTTCACTACGCAAGTTAGTAATTGAGTCACATCATTTTTATTTCAAACAGTTGTAGCGAGAGTGTCGCTGGGAGATTCCCTAATTGATTTTCCGCCTTTTCTCTGTTTGTTCTCCTATTACTTATTCCGTTTTTATTGATTTTGTGATAAAGTTTATAACTTTACTAGATGTTTTGTACATTTTCTCACATTCGATTATAATCCAATTTTTCAGGATCATATCATAGAACTTTTTGTAGTAGATCCATGCCATGACTACATTTTCCGCCTCGGGTTAGACGCCTTGTGGATGTTCTGATCTATTTATAATAGGTCATCTGATTTTCTTATTCCTTTGCAGCGTCTTTTGTGTTTTTCGGGGAATAGTCCGTGATAGACATATGAATGATAGATCTCTTCTTTCATCTGTGTGATCAATGTAATCCATATCATAACTTAGCTTTGGTTTCTTTGTTCGATGACATTGGACAAATCAAACTTCCTGGGTTTATTAATGCTGTAGCCATTCTTGTAGAATAACGACAATGATCTTATTTAACCCATAGCGAAGAAGATAAGGGACCATATCGACACGCCATTGCTCGATATTTGCTTAGGATGTTTTCTTTTTAAGTACCTTTCTTTGCCAATGCAGTTCCCAACCTCGAGTCATGCATTTTTTAAAGCATTTACTCAGGAGTAGAGCCAAAATTTCGTGGATTAACTTGAATTTTATAAAAAACAGAATCCATATGAGCTACTATGGCCGGGAATTTTCCAATTCGGTAGATTTTTTATTGTTGCTCTCAGTGATTCCAGGTGAATGTCCACCTCACAGACTCTTTCGAGTCCTTGTAATTATTTTTTCATGTTATTTGTCCATTCTGCATTACTTGTTATGCTTCTTTCTTTTTCAATATTTTACTCCAAAATCGTTTTATTTCTTTTGCCTTATGTTTATTGTCACAGTTTCTTAATTTGTTCTCGTTTAATTTTTCATCAAGGTTTTGTATTTTTGTACCAGTTCCTTTCGGGATATAAGTTTCATAACAGACTCCATAAATTAGTTCGTTTAGTTTAGTGGTGTTTCTTGTTGGGATATTTGTTAGTAATTAGTTTACCTTTTCGGTTTCTATCCTAACTTTTTTTCCTCTTTTGCTTCCTGAGGTCTCGTGTAGTCTTCTTTTAAGCCATGAGTTTTTATTAAATCAATATTTTTCTGTCTGATTTCATCAAAATTTGTTTTGTGGTGTTGGGATTAATGATATTTTGTTTTTCAGTATTTTGTGCTTCAATTCCGATAGAGGATACTTGTTTTTCAATATTTTGAGTTTCATTTCAGGTCTGTGGCTCTTGTACATATTCTTCACGAATTACACGTCCACGGTTTTCTTTAAAATCATTCTAACTTCGTCAGCAAGTCCTGTATTAAATTTAGCTGATCATGTGCAAATTTTTATTATTTTTTCTTTTTTCTATTTTTATGTTGGATAGTTTCAAAAATAACTATTGAATACATGTTTGCTGTCTTGTTTATTTTTCCATTGGTGTTTCTCAGATGAGTTGTTGCTTTGGTTTTTGTATACCTGAATTAATCTGAAATTAGAAAGACAGGATTCGCAAGATCCCTTATGTTGGCAATCAAGGGAGGATCTGCCAATCATGATTTCCATATGTGACATCTTAGTCCCACGTTGATTCACATTTCTATTTACCATTTTTTATAGATAGTATATTATGATTATACCAGACCCAGGAGTTTATTATCATCTGTGCTCCTGTCCCATATGTTATCTGATATTCGTCCAAAGAAGACGATACTTCACCGAGCTATAAATGAAAAAAAAAAAAAGAGAAAAAAGAGGAATAGTCATACTTTTCAAGTTTTAAGTAAGTCAAATTTCAGATGATTTTATTTTCATTTTTCGAAAATATTTCAAAAATTTACGACGGTTTTTTTGGTTCTAATGGATTTTTACAATTACTAATTCTTCCCTTTCTTTTCTTTCCGAGGTATTTAACTATAAAGAAGACTGAAATAGATGTACATATTTTTATGTAATATGTGGTCGCTGGTTCGATCTCCAGTGGTGGAGTTTACGGTATATACTGTTGATGAGACCTAGTAAGTTCGAAACTGCTGTCCAGTGTTCCCGTATATCTGTTGTATATTCATAATACAACTACAGGTGTACATTTACAAATATACACTTACATTCAGAAAAATCATTAACCGGTAATGACGACTTCAATGAACGAACGAATACATTTCTTTATAAAAATATAAATCTCTAACACTTTATTTTCGAAAGGGTGATGTTTGTTGTGTGTGAAAAATGAGTGGAGACAAGGACGGACTCTACATTGACCCAAGTTCTTCTTCGACCATAGAAGCACTTCTTTTTCGTCTTGGCTTGGGTTGCTTAGCCGTGGGTCACTGAGGGCCGCAATTCTCACGCTGGCACCCTGTCTCCAACTGACTCGAACCGTCTGGGCATCTGGTTATATTATTGTCTCTCGTCCACCTGCTTCCGCTGTTCCTTCGCTTAATTACACAGGTGCATCTCTTGATTGACGGCTCGGTCGAAGGTCAATGTATTACATATTGTGCATTGGTTTTCGGCAGATTTTCTGGTCATGGTTATTCAATTCACTAGACAGAAATATTTGAGATATATTTAAACACCATTAAACAGTTTCATGCATATAAATTCATTGGTTATAATTCCGAATTATACAAAATGAAAAAGATAAACAACTGTGACAATAAAAGTAAAAGAACTGGTAACTTACGATTTTCGAGTCATTTAGCATCAGAAAGTCAATAGTTAAAGCTTTGATTTATTGTTATTTTGATATTTTGAGAGTGTTTCATACCAGCATTTACTGATAGTTTCTACTGGAGTGTGAGCGACAGCTAGTCACCTCAAGACTTCAAGACTCTTAGTCTACTTGCCAATTTTAAGAATTTTGTTGTTTTGATGGTCTCTACTCGTCCTCTTATTTCCATGTCCTCCGGTTCCTGTACCAAAGTTTGGTGACTGTACCGAGCACACCAATTATAATCATCACTGTCACTTGCATGTTTTATAGTTTTTTCACTTCTCTAGAAAGGTTTAGATATTTTTTTTGAGAGTTTTTTACGTCAGCGTTAGCTGATGGTCTTTCACTGGAGGCTGAGTGACAGCGCGTTTTTCTTATCAGCGTTAGCGGATGGTCATTTACTGGAGTCCGGATGACAGGAAGTGTCCTCAAGGCTCCAGGACTCTTCTCTGTATTCTCGCCAATCTTAGTAATACTGCAGTTTGGATATTATTTTTTCAATTACTATTTCTTAATAGTTCCTCAAAATAGTTTTAATTGGATGTTTTTCTCTGAGGTCTGAGTGACAACAAACCTCTTCGTATCGACAGGAATCTTCCAAGTACTCTCGGTGATTTTAACTGTGCTATGAGCTGGATGCTATCTATTCATTCCATGATCCCTTGTTCCGTCAGATCCTTTTAAAGGCCATTGGAAACCGTTCCAAGGAAACCAATTACAAAAGGTATCGCCATCACTTTCAAGTTTCAGAGCTATTTCAAATCCGTGACAAGATCAAGTTATTTTCTATTTTTTCTTTTTTCACAGTATGGTATGTTGGAATAGCTATATCCTCAAGATGTTGGGTTGTTTCTTCTTGATTAGTTAAACCTAGCGTTGTTTTTTGGTTGACATTGAGTGATCTGCTCAAAGTTCCAGAAGTTGTATGCATCTCATTTTATACGACACCTTCTGGTGTGTGTGTGTGTGTGTGTGTGTGTGTGTGCTTCAACATGACCAAATGTTAATCAATTACGTTTACCACCCAATCATTTATATTCATTTTCTTTTTCGTTCATTAGATATGTTTTTTTTTATTCTTCTAATTTTTAAAAATGCATTGCAGTAAATATATTTTTTTGATTTTTAAATCTAATTTTTTTTTTATTCCCGAAGAACGTATTAACAACGACCGAAATATCTTGACGCACAAGTATTAGATAACACGTTCTCAACAATTTCTTTTAAACTGAGGACTGTTGTATTTCTTACGACCTGGAAAATAGCATCACCACGTCTAGTTCTACTTTTCACCAACTCTAATGAGACCAAACATTATTCAGATTCATTATTCGAGAAAGTAATTTCATACGTACCCTGATATTTATATAACTGTTAAGCGTTCACCTTTAAAGGTAACGCTCATATTCATAGAATATAATACAAAAATATTGTGTTTCTGGCCAAATTATTATTAGCAATAAAATCTATCAAATAATAATTATACCGTAAGCGATTCGAACAGTTCTCCCTGGAATTGTCAGTTCGAATATTTCAGTTGCTTCTTAAGTGAATGATTCTTTTTCTATTTGTAAACTTATAAATGCAAATTATCTTAAATTTATTGCAACACAAAGTACAAAAATACATTTTTGATTTTTGTACAAACTGAACATAAGGAAATATTTGTAACGATCTCCAAACTATGCGTGTCGCCAAATATAAAAATCGAAAAAAAAACAAACAAACAAAAAAAAAACCAAAGATGCGTATGTATTATGGTTTTCAGAAATAGCTGTTCCCTATTTAACCATAAAGTGATGGAGGGGCTTAACACTATCTTTACTCCCAAAAGCTAAATACAATCCATCTGTCAAAGACAAATTAGGTTAGATTCTCCATACCGAAATAAAATATCAGGCACAACATTTCTTCTCTAAGGCATTTTTCAGACTAACACGCAAGTAAGATATTAAAAACGAATACATATTTACGTACAATGTCAGTAAAAATAAAGTAGGCGATTTTGTCGGGAGTGACCCGAAGGCTTCTTTTCGATCACTACTACACTTAGGTGATTGCTCCACTTTACTCTTGGTCCTTACCTTATAATGCTGAGTGTTAAGCAAGGCGGCATCAAGTACCATTTTTTGAGTCTTCAGCATGACTCGACCTGGGATTGAAACCCAGTCTCCCAGACCTTTGGCGAACACTCTACTCATTAGGCCAATGGCCCAGTACGTACAATGTACACATATAAAAATATTTCTTACACAACATATAATTTGTAAACTATTGCTAGTTTCCAAAATTAATACATAAAGAGAAAACGTTGTTTCAACTCACCCTCCCATTATTTGTTTTGATGTTTAAGTTTTTAATTTATGAATAATTTCAACATTAACATTTTATACTCAGTACTCAGAAAAGTCCTCTGCTTGAATATCAATCTACATTAAATTATGAATTCGTTTAATGTAATCCACAACAGCATTCATTCTACCTTATATCATATCGTTTCTTTCAAGTCAAACAATCTTTCCTTCCTGGTGTATTGGCTCAATATAAACTTGCAAACATGTTGACCATCCTGGTAACATCGTCGCTCCGTTGACGGAGATAAAAAGTAGCACTCAAACGTCTTTGATAATTTATAATCACTTTATTTCGTGTCTTTATTGGCCTAGCGGGTAGAGTGTTCGCCAATGGTCCGGGAGACCTGAGTTCAATCCCAGGTTGCGTCATACCAAAGACTTTAAAAATGGTACCTGATACCTCTTTGCTTAACACTCAGCAGTATAAGGTACGTATATAGGGTAAAGTGGAGCAATTCAGGGAAAGGAGTAGCTCCTTGCCCTACACCTCGGTGTAGTAGCTATTGAAAAGGGGCCTTCTGGTCGCTCTCGACTACGGTTGCCAACTTTACTTTACTTCTTCATGGAGATTTTTGTCTGTTTTACGTTATGTCAATATTGTGTTTTATGCCGAAGCCAGTCTTTGACATAGTCCTCAGCTTTCTTACATGCCTATTGCATCAGGTGGTTACCCATTTAAGTACTGAATAGACTAACTTCAGGTTAACTTAGGTGATCTGACAGGAACTGGTAGTTTCAATGTGACTTGACTGTAAGTCTTGAGAAAGTGGGTACATAAGCTATTTGTTTGGAAGAAGGAAAATCTTTGCTAATCAGCTTAAAATAATCCTGACTAGAACATATATTCCCCATCCGATTTCGATTGTCTCAGTTGAGGTTACGGCTATCTCTGCCTCCGTATCTTTGTCTCTTTATCTTCTTTCTACTCCCTATCACGTGATCTATATTTACCAATGACGATCATTTTCGGGGCGGGGAAACCACGCCTATTTTAAAACTTTGAAGGAGCCTTTCAATGACATAAACATTTTCCTTTAATTAGCACCTAAGTACATTCGGAAGTCATCATAAAGAAAAAGATGACAGCATTCTCTATCTCCCACCGTCTATATCTGTCTATGTATTTCTCTCTCTCTCTCGTTCTCTTTCTCTCTCTCTCTCTCTCTCTCTCTCTCTCTCAATATATACATATACATATATATATATATATATATACGTGGTGCATACGATAAGTTTCCAGCCTTTTTTTCGTATGGGCATTTAAAATTGTCGTAGACCCTTGAAAATTCAGTATGTTACTGCTATACGTCTTATGAGATGACTGACCAATTTTTATGATTTCAGGTTTAAATGATCAGCTATTGCAGGAATTGTCGCAGCTGGTGAATTTCAAAAATGCAATCTGGGCGTTAGGACATTTTTGAAGAACGATATGCAATAATATTCAGTTCTAAACTTGGAAAAAATGCCACAGAAACGTATGGAATGCTTCAGAATGCTTTTCGACCATCTTGCATGAATCGAGCATCAGTTTTTGAGTCGCATATGAGATTCAAAGAAGGCAGGGAGGCTGTGAGGGAAGATGAGAGGTGTGGGAGGAATAAGGAAGTCACTACACCAGATTTGATTGGCCAAAGGGTTAGGTTTAGGGTTACTATGTTGAGGTTTTAAGGGAGTTTAGGAAGAGATTCCGTCGGAAGAGGCCAGCACTCTTCAAAGCGGGTCAGTGGCATTTCCACCAGGACAATGCACCAGTCCACAACTCCATCCTTGTCACAGACTATTTGACCAAGATGGGCATCAAGACAGTTCCTCAGCCACCCTATAGTCCAGACCATGCTCCCTGTGAATTTTGGTTATTCCCTAAGCTGAGAGGCTGTCGTTATGAGACAATCGAGGAGATGAAAGAGGCTGTGACGAAGATCATTGACACGCTCCCACAAGAGGACTTCCATGGGGCCTTTCAGAAGTTGTAAAACAAGTGCATTGCAGCTGAAGGGAATTACTTCGAAGGGGACTAGAGTTTCTTGTATGTACTATAAATAAAGGTGCCTATACGAAAAAGTCTGGAACCTTATCGTATGCACCTTGTAGATATATATATATGTGTGTGTGTGTGTGTGTGTGTGTGACCATATATATATGTATATATATATATATTGATTTTGTAGATTTGGATGATGATCGATCATACTGATACACATACCTAAGTATAACACCAAGCTACATCTGTTAGTAATGATCGTGTGCTCTGCAGAGTGTAGAGTTATTTCTGTCTTCGTTACTTCCAACTTTACTCAGACACGGATTTATAGTGCCTGTTAATATCCCATCAATGGGCCTAATAGATTTATTTTAAAATTCCCACTATTAAATAGGAATACAGGAAACCATACAAATGTGAGTAAATTATATATATTTGACAAGAATAC
Organism: Sepioteuthis lessoniana; assembly: GCA_963585895.1. NCBI lineage: Eukaryota > Metazoa > Mollusca > Cephalopoda > Myopsida > Loliginidae > Sepioteuthis > Sepioteuthis lessoniana. Next base: position 115,083,715 of record OY757917.1, on the reverse strand, counting down.
GTGAAACCATATAATAAAGTGTAAATAAATATTTATAATTAAATAGGAGGTTACATGTGATCCAAAAATTATGAATCAAAAAATTACTACTAAGAAAAGTTACGTGAATCTACAGTTGTTTCCAAATATTCATTATGATAATATAATCGCTCTTGTATTAGTCTGAGCTGTACAATTTTACTTGAGTTAGATCTGACAATTCTGTTTGTTAAAACTGCTGGCCTCCGAATTAAAAAATGACCCCATTTTTTCGGGATAGCATCAGCTTCTTGAGTTATTGAATACCATCATATTCTCACGAAAATCATAAAATGCCAAATTTAACAAATATGTGCATATCTTAAAGAAGCTTTTATAGAATCTCTTAAATACGATGGAAAATAATAAAACATTTCTTGAAAGTAATTTTCGTACACATATCCTTTGTATGAAGGATATTGTTGATCTAAGGTGGAATTGTGCGCAACAAGTTCAGGTAAAAATTTACACTTTTATCTTTTCCTCGAGTGTTAAATTTGTAGATATTTTCAATTTATGCAGTAACAATAGTCTGCCATTATATTTACATCCCATCAATTCTAATACCGTTAATTCCTGATATTAATGGAATCGTTCAATTTGCTCATTGATGACGTCATCAAGTTGTTCCCGTGAAGTTCGCGAGATTCGTGACATTGAAAATTCAACTTGAACCCAGGTTGCATACTTTATAAATTTTCCAATAGTTTTAAAAGGTTTTATGTAATTCTTTACTTTTATATTTCTAAGAAATTTCTTGACTAGGTCTTTGAAATATGACCAAAAATTCTTTTTGACTTATGAGATTATCTCCATGAAATGTTCATCATTGATGCAGCGTCTGTGGACCATCGGGTACAACGACCTTAATTTTTGAATTGACAGAACAGGAAATACTAAATGACGTTCTATTTATCTAAACTTTTGAGATGAAGTTTAATCATTTAGAATATTTGGTCTATTGTCTTTACCTATGTTGCTACATTCACAAGGTTTCGGTCGAAGCGTCGTTTGGCTTTCCTCAAGTATTTCATGTTAGAACAGTAACCCTAGAGGGAACTATTTCATCCATGGGCATTAATAATTGTAATTCCGTTAACCATAATTGGATACAAGTGTAAAGCTATAATTAGCATTCCTTGTTTTTTTTTTACCTGTAGTTGGGAGTGAACTTGCAAACTCTAAAAGATTTCACTTTAATCAAACGCCAATATCTGTAGCATCAAGTGTCCTGAATTTGTGGGAAAAATAAAACTTATGTCTTTATCAACCTATGAGATACAACTTATTATAATTTTGTATGATTTTTACCTTAACTCATATTGCAGGGTTTTTTTTAATCCAGTCTTTTTGATAATTGGTTTCAATACTGTATTCATCTGTAAACTCAACAAGTCATTGTAACCGAACATTTACGCTGCTTCTTTAAGACATCTTGTTCTCCTATGTTCTTGCCAATCGATCATTCTAACTCCCCATAAGGGCAGATATTTTCTCTTTTCTATCCATATATGGTCAGCTATATTTGACTCTTTTGATTTTACCTCGACATACTGCTTTTCGATGTTCTTCTAACCTTACTTTTAAAAGGAATTGCAAAATGACCAAAACTAAAAATCGTACATAACAATAGTAAGTTTAATCTTGTCAGTTGATGAAGATATTAGGTTTATAAGTTCCAAAAAGAATACTACATCGTCCTGCAGAACAATGGTGCAACGAATATAGATATTGTTATTTTTTGACCTTTTGACCCCGCCAAAAATCCCATTCAAGGTGGGGCACCGGAGGGAAAGGAAACATCCCGGTCGCTGGAAATCGGAAGAGGTTGCGCAGGCGTTGAGGCGTGTCTATATTACTGCGTGGGAGTTTGAAGGTAATATACGGCCGACGAATTGAGGACAGTGGGAGATTGGCGAGAAGGAGGGCAAGCAGTACAGTGGAAGACGGAGGTAGACGCGGTGTAGTAGGGAAAGCCAGCACACAGAAGAGTTTACTCCAGGGTCCGGTTGAGCAGCCATGAAGAACGAGAAAGACACAACGCTGACGGCCATAACTTCGGGGTCAAAATATTTCAGTAATGTTCGGTCTTCAGCTCTCTCTCTCACACGCAAACTTGGAACAACCCTTTCGAAACTTACAAATAAAGATGTGAGGTAAAATATTTTATAAAGAAGTCTTCCTGCGTCTTCCTTCCTGCGTTCGTCGTTTGTTCCTGTGTCTTTATCATTGTGCGTCTGTTTAATTATTTATTGTGTCGTCGTAATGCTGCATGAACATGTATATGTGTATATAAGCATATTTATTATGTGAGTTTATAACAATATTTGCTTAACGTTCTTCAAAATAAAATCATCTGGAGTTTGCTGGTTCCATTCTAATTACATATAAATTTAAAAAAAATACTTACTATAGCTTAACACGTTTTTTTAAACGAATTAGAACAATCTTCTTCGTGTAATCAGTAAAACGTTCTATGGCTCAAACATATCTGTTTAGAAATTATTCCTTTTTAGATTGAAACATTTGATGCCGTGTTGACATAGCGTTAAAATTTACTTCAACTTTGAATTTTAGAATATAAACCATTTAGTCTCGATACATTTTGATAATATGAAAGTTTTATAAACTCATCAGGATAATATTTATAAGTGAAGTGTTTGTCCGGTGGATTCTATGAAGAAAAAATGGCTAAAGAAACTAATTATGTATAGTAACTAAACATTAGTGCAGAACAGAAGAGATAAGAAACAGGCCAGTGCCGTCAAGAAGTTTAAAGGTTCAATCCTGGTCAGTACAATGTCTTTAAGTCCTACTAATTTAAAATGTTGAAATTTTTACAAAATTGGACGCTGATATTTTCATTTCTTTGAAAATGCCGCTTGAATTATATATTTTAAATGTAAAGACATTTTTTGCAGTAAATCCAAATTGAATATATTACTCTGGTCGAATGTATTAGTATACACGGCTACTTAGAAGTCTCACAGTTTGCCCGCCCCCATAGCAGTTAATAAGAAAACAAAAGAACCCAGTAAAAGTCCAAATGCCACCTATCAAAAGAAATACATAATTTACATGTTGCTCAGTAGCACGTCATTTTCCTAACACAAAACTTTCGTGTATTCCATGTTGTCATAAAGATAGGCACGGTTTAAGGTGATTAGTTTTTGTGAACTTTTCCTCAGGTTGAGTTTCCGGAATATTTTATTGTATTTTGTTAAAATCCATAATGTTTTCCAAGTCGAAAGTCTTTTCTTTATTTCAATATTTTTCTTAATGATTTTAGGTTTTTATTCACAGCATGAATTGTTAGGGAGGCAACCGATTTTGGCTGTCGTTAATTGACGAATAGCTACTCCAGGAAAGAAATGATTATAAAGTTCTGAAGCGTTTCCAATGATTCATTGCATTTGTAAAGAAAAAAAAAACCTTCTGCCGTTCCCAATTATTTACTATTCATCACAGCATGAAAACATATTAGCTTTTATTGTCACACACCAATAAGCAGGCGACATAAGCGGCCAGCGGAAATATATTTTTAAAATGCTTAGTCACCAAAATGGCTTCATAATGATATAGCCTGGTAAAGAAATAAGATCCACAGAATAATTTTTAAAAAAGAGTGTTTAGATGTCTAAATAAATGAAGAATAGGTAAAAAGTTTGTTTTAGATTCCTACTTTTTTTGTATAATATAAACTAAAATTACCAAATGGAATGAAAATAATAAAAACTGATTTTATTTTTATTAAAATTAGAAAGAAAATAATGACTCAAAATACAAAGAAAAATAATTTTCTATAATGCGTATGAGTGTTTTTATAATAAAATGTGTTGTTTCAATAATCTATTCTATAGGTTTAGTCTTGCATATGTGAATCAAACTTTCCTGTCGGTGAGGCTTAGGAAACGCTGAAATTAACCCTTGCAGAGAGGTAAGACCCCTACAAAAAAGGGTGGTCTGGATAAGACACACAAATGTGTCTGATAGAGAGACTTCAGTGTTAGATTTTTGGGAGTGTAAAGTAACCCTTCATTACCCCCTCTTCAAATCAAATCCAGACAGTTATGGTCCTATTTATGGTTCACATAGAACTATCTAAAAGTAACAAGTATTTAATAGGAACGTAATTCTATAACCTTTTTGCTGCAAATAAACCTTGATGAGTTGAAATGACGTTAAAATCAATCAATCAATCAATCGAATTTAAAAGATTGCATTATGTCTAGCATGTTAAAGAGTGCTTCTCACAGCCATCCATATAAAGTCCATGAGGGTGAATAAAATTTAAGCAGGGTGAATAAAAGCATAGGTGTCAACAGGAGGTGAATTTACTAGTTTGAATTTATAAATTCTTTGATGTCTGGAAAGCGAAAATTGCTTGATCCTTTAGATACTGTACACATATGAGGATGCCTGAAGAAGTGTTATGACACCAAGTGACTGATCATTTAAATAAACAAACGATGCGGCTATGAACGAAAAGATCCGAATTTTTTCAATGTCCTTAACGACAAGGAGTGCATTACGTAAAATGTTTAACAAACTCTTATCCAGAAATATTTCAAGAAAAATTAAATATGAACCAAGGAAAATTTAACTGGTTTATAGAAAACTGTTTTGTGTGAGACTTAAGGTTACGGAAGCAAAATATGGAATAGATTTTTAAACGTTCTTTTTTAGTCTGATTAGACCAATTTTTGAACAAAAAAGCGATAAATCTAAATGTTCATGGTTAGTTCTATTATTCAAAAAAGCAAGAAAAAGAAAACGATAAAGAATCTATTATTAGCTTAGCACCGAAATCAAATCAACATTTCGTAGTCTATCGTATACAAAAAGAGATTTTTACGAAGCGAAATACCAACATATTCGTCCAGTATTTGAACTCAGATCGACGATTCCATTTCCAACAGCAACGCCAGTTATGAACCTCCACGACTAATTGTTAGAAGCAGAAGAATGATTATTAAATTGGCAAATTGATCAAATATGTTCGTATTCCGATCAAGAAAATTTTCATTCCGTTTTTTATGGCAACAAAAGTAAATCCCTAAATCAGATTGTTTGACTAGTCCCTTTGCCAGTAAATCTGGACGATGTTACTTTCATTCATTGACATACAGACTGAATGAGAGATGAAATTCATAAGAATACGGAATTGGAACACTTACAGCATCTGTTCGTTGATTTTTATTTAGCAGTACATAAACTAATAATGATGTATAGCCGAGAGAGACAAAAACCGCTGATGACTAAAAATACAATCAGCTTCTTTTCTTTTCCTTTTATTACCCGAAATGTATTTATGGGGTAGAGTCAGTGATCGACAAACACGGTTAATCCTGCACACACACACACACACACACACACACACACAGAGAGAGAGAGAGAGAGAGAGAGAGAGAGAGAGAGAGAGAGAGAGGTACGAATCTGCAATGAAACCTCTTCTGGTTTTCTCTTCTCTCTACTTTCGTGAGTCTCGTACTGGGCCAACTCCCGATATCGAATCATCCTAGTTTCTCATCACGTCTCTTCTTTTGCGAGTCTTGTGCAGAGCCATCTTAAGGCATCAAAATATCTTAGTTTCTCCATGTTTTCTACTTTCGCGAGTCTAGTAAGGAGGCATCTTAAGGCATCGAATGATTTTAGTTTCTCCTTGCTTCTCTACTTTTGGGAGTCTCAAACGGAGCCATTCCAAGGCATCGAATCATCTTAATTTCTCCTCGCTTCTCTACTCTGAGCAAATTGGCGCAAAGTCAGCGCCCAGAGGGATGTGGCGTCTTGTTGCTCCCCTCTGCACTCTTCATCTCTCTGTTCGTCTTTGCTGGTTATATAATATTCCGGGTGTTCACACAAATTTCTCTTCTACCACCTACTCGTTGCATGTGGACACGCCTCCTTCTAACATGCCACGCTCGCAAATTACGCGGCACTTTCACTGAAGAACAACCTGCTGCATCTTTACTTTAGGAAACAGGTAAATTTCCTGTTATGTCACCCACTCCACATAGGCGGCATATCCGCCGGGAGCATCTGCATCCTGTTTACTTTAGGCAACAGATGTTTTACTGTTATACCACACACGATATTTACGCGGCATACCAAAGGGATCTTAAAGTCAATATCTAACAATAACAGCAGAGACGCAAAATGTTTGTCTTTAATATTTAAACATTCTGTCGATATAAAATATGCCTTGAACAAAGTAGATTGAATTATCAAAATTAATCATATAATTATTTCAAAGCAAGGCTAAAGAACATATCGAATAACCCAAAACTGTGAAAAAATTTGAAATTTATAAACGAAAAAATTAGAATTACTACTTTGTTGCCCTTTCTCAAGCTTTTTTGATTAGCATGTTTTTAAAAAATTCAAAGTAAAATATTTTGCAATGTGATTCCAATTTTCCTTTATGGCATTAATTGGACTTTCTTTTGTGGCTGGACCTTCCCATTGACCATTTTCAAAAGTACACAATAATTTTTAAAATTAGATTTAGATCTAAACTGTTCGCTGGTCCTGTCATTTATTTTATATATTTTCTGAAGAAAAAAAAAATCAATCCGCTTTGCTCAGTGACAAGTTGAATGGTCATCCTAAAAAAATTACATGATTATCACTCAAGCTATTTTCTAGCGATTGAACGAGAAGATTATACAGGATTTCAATGTGTACATGTAAATTAATTGTTAAAGTAATGAGTGTCATTCCCCCACCTCCTTTAAAGGACAGGAAACTCAATATCATTCATAACAATTCATTGTGAATAAGTTTTATGATAATTGTTATTGTTTCAATTGATAGATCGTTTGTTGGATCCAGGTTCCTTTTCAATTCGTTAGGCTCAACCAGTTGGTGATATTTTCAAGAATAATTTTGAACTGTTAATCGATTTGCATATTTTATGAAACAAGAAGGTTCATGAAAAAAATGTTCAGCGTTTTTACTTTTTATTTGTTTATTTATTGTTAAATAAAAAGAAAAAACCCAAGTAAACACACTGTAAGTGTGTTAATTCCTTAACCTTTTGCCAGTGGTTGTATGAGCAAAGTGTTTCACTATTTCTTAATTTCTCACTGAATTTAATGTTTTTTCTTGTTGTTTGTTCTGAAAGAGGAGAGGAGTAGTTGGCATTGCCCATCCAAATGTCAGAATAAACGAAATGTCAAATATTAAGGGGTTCGTACTGACGAGTGGAGCGGCTACAATTCTCCCCGTGTAGAACCCCTTTTACTTGAATGATCTCTGCCAAAGCACAGTGAAATATTTTTTTTTTCTTTTTTAACATATTCCCGAATTTTATCCAACTCGTAAATAACCGGATTGTCACGTTAGGATAATTCACGTCTGCATCTCAAGAATCTTTGACCTTTAGATTAACGTGAGAGAATATTTGAGGATTACGTCATTCATCCGATCACTTTGAGGTGGCCGAGAAAATTTTAAAATTCTATCAAGGTTCAAGAAAAATACTCCCCCCACAAAAGAAAAAAAATGGCTTAAGTGTAACTAACTAAATTGTCATACGTTGTACATTTAAGAAAAAAAAAGTATTATTGGAAATGGGATTAACATATAAAGCATACTATCCAATGCATATCTTAAGATGATTAAACTGAATTTGTTTCTGTAGAGAGAAAACAGTATATCAATGTAATGAACATGATTATGTTGCATTGTGATTTACCTCAACGAATGCCATAACTTTGAATGCTAAAGATAAACATATTGCTAAGATAAACATTAAAATCATTAACAATTTTCCAGTTGTTGATAATTATCACAGAATATGAATAACTGTTATATCATTAAACTCCAGCGCAAAATTTAAAAAAAAATGGTTTTACCATAAGAAAACGATTATGTTTAACGAAATTAAGATAAAATTCTTTTCTTGCAGTCTTTAATCAACCTCATCCTTCTCTGTCTGGCACTCTCTCTCTCTCTCTCTCTCTCTCTCTCTCTCTAAATATATACATATCTTGAAGTCACGCTGACAGCGCGGATTTACCTGACTCTCTGTCTGTCTTTTTTTCTCTCTATCTCTGTCTATCTGTCTCTCTCTATTTCTCTGACAATCTATCGTTTCTGACAGATTCATTTCGCTGCGTCCAGTGCCGGCACAGAACATATGTTTCTGCTGGTTAGCCACCACAGACGCGTCCATGTGTAGACATCAATTAGAAAAGCTCGCGTGGGAGTTCACTCATACATATCCTGTTGTCCCCCGCATGTCTTGTTTGTCTTACTGGAATGGTTTTTCAGATGGGAGGTAGGCGGCCGTACGGCAGTTGCTTGTGGGGGATGCTTATATATATATATATATATATATATATATATATATATATATATATATATATATATATATATTTCTCCCCCGTTTCATTGTATAATGAGAAGCTTAGTGTTTGCTTAAGATTACTTTTCAAAATCAGACGGCAAAGACAATGAATAATGAAAAAAATATTTAAACGAAAAATTCATTAGCTATTGACTATTTCTAACATAAAATTTAATGAATAATTAGGGAGTTAGTGTTTGGCAAATAAAATGAATTTGTTTTCCTTTTTTTTTTTTTTAGCCAGGGAGATTATTTGTTTTTATGTACTTTTGATGTTTGTGTTTCTTGTTGTAATATCAATCTATTTTCATGAATTTAGCATCGTTTAATATTAAATTACTCAAGCATTATACAATTAAACACTTAACATTATTTTCAAATTTGAATATGTTTTTAAACAATAATCGAGTTTTTCATTATCGAAAATTATAACGTCAAAAATATTCGATTTACAGACAGGAGCAGAAACTAATCCATTATTTATAAAATTGATTAACTAAGGTCTGTGTTTCCATTTTTTAAATTTCAGTCTCTCTCTCTCTCTCTCTCTCTCTCTCTCTCTCTCTCTCTCTCTCTCTCTCACACACACACACACACACAGACACACACACACACACTCTTACTCTCTTTCTCTCTCCCTTTCATACACTCATACACACAAACACACACACACGCACAATTATTCCCACACATGCAAACACACACCCACACACACAATATATATATATATATATATATATATGTATATATATATATATATATATATATATATATATATATATATATATATAGGTATATATATATATATATATATATATATATTGCTGAGTTGGAAGTACTAATCTTTTTAAGAAGAATTCATCTTATTGTATTGTAAGAATCATTAATAATTTACTCATGCAAACTCAATTGTCAGTTGAATGTTGTTGGAAAAATGACATTTTCTATTCCTTTTCTCCGACAAGGATTTTCATTTCTTTTAAGTTTTCTCCTTGGATTCCTTATCATTGTTTTGTTATGCATTATGTTTTTCTTTTGATAGTTCTGCATTTAATGGGCGAATAGTTATCATGGGTTATAAATGAGTGTGTGTACTTTAGTAGAAACAATGTGTACAGGTGTCATTTTGTAGTCACATCTATAAAAACAAGAGCATCACGTATCCGCTTGAGTGGAACTTAAAAATCAGCATTTTGATAAAAATAAAACTTTCAATGTACTTTTTAAAATATACGCCTAAATCTTTGACAGTGTCTAGATTTAAAGATAGATACGTTTCAGATATTCTAAAAGAAATGCACAAAAAATACTGACATTACACAGAATATTTGTGAAAAAGCAAGTGTTAGTGTGTATTCACGCGACCGAGCGTGCAATGTTTTAGTCATGTTAAAGATTTTTCCCTCTTAGTGGCATCATGTAACTAGGTACGAGAATTTTCTGTCTAGTTAGACTTGATGGATACAACGTAAAGCAGAAACTTTCTTTACCCTAGAGATATAATGTTGGAACCATAATGATTCGAAGATCATGAGTCTGTCCCCCTTACACACACACACACACACACACACATATATATATATATATATATATATATATATATATATATATATATATATATATATATATATAATGGTAGAAGAGCAAAAAGAAAGAAAAGTTGCATTAAAAGAGACCGAGATGTTAGATTAGTTTTGGAGGTATTAACCCAAAAAAAAATAAAGAATTAGTGACAAAATAAATCTGTTACTTAAGTTTTACCAGTTTTACACTAAAAAAAACACCCACATGGAAAACATGAAATTAATGGTCTTATTATGTCCATAATTCTATATTCTTAGGTTAGTACCTGGTCTGGTGCTAAAGCATTGAGCATTCTTTTCATGCAAATATTTTATTTGCTGTTCCTATATCTTTAATATATATATATATATATATATATATATATATATATATATATATATATATATGTGTGTGTGTGTGTGTGTGTGTGTGTGTGTGTGTATGTACTAGTCTGCGTGTGTTTGTATGTGTGTGTTTATATATAAACTAAGTTCTGTACTCTCTCAAGTATATATATATATATATATATATATATATATATTAGGATTAGGGGCACATTATGTGGGTTACCTAAGTTTCATGTGTTTTAAACGTGTGTTTTTATGTGGAAAACACGTCCAACTTAAATTAAAACGGACATACTACGACTATCATTCTAACGCTCACACACACACACACGCACACACGCACACGTGTACACACACACACACACACACACACACACACACACACACACACACACACACACGAATATATTCATATATAGGCAAATATGACAGATTTTAGAATGTATATATATCGAGACACATAAAAATACACAAACATACATATATAGATGCGTGTAAACGTGTTTAGGTTTTGCGTGTATTCTGTTCTGCACGTAAACGTACGTGCACACATACACACATACATATATGATAATATTTACATATTGCATATATACAATCTTGCACACAGTCACATACACTGATGTAAATACATATATATTCAGTTGCTTGTGGGGGATGCTTATATATATATATATATATATGTGTGTGTGTGCCTCTGTGTGTGTGAGTATTTTTATATTTTTTGTGCAAATGTTTTATTTATCAATTAAAGTGTTTTTTGAGAATTAATTAGAAGACATTTGAAGGTCGGAAATATGAGTGACACCGAAAGAATCCAATACAAAATCATGGCTATATCTTCTTGGATAACCATTAGGCCAAGGGAAGTGCCAATCTTTCAGATATTTTAACAATCACTTCAATAATTATCTTTGATATTAATTATGAGG
>OY757917.1:115025005-115067505 GCA_963585895.1 Sepioteuthis lessoniana | reverse complement strand
TCTTCGGGACTCTTTTCAGAATTCTTCTCAATAATGGCGTAGTTTAGACTGTCTCCTTGCGTCCTCTAATATCCTAGTCCACTAGTCCTTGTACCAATCCTTTGTTGACTGTACCAAGAGCACCAAAATCGTCACTTTTATGTTCCACAGTTTTTTCACTTCCCTAGCACCTTCGAGGTACTTATCCCTCTTTCGCATACTTTCAACTCTACTCTGTGATCCGCCGGGACAGCAAAGTTTACAATCCTGCAAGTTCCCTGTGCTTTGTTGATTATTATAAGGTCTAGTAATCTGGCCGAGATTTGGTAATCCTTTTGAGTTTCAAAATCCCAGAGGAGTTTGTATGTCTCATTCTGCCAGATATATTCTGGGTTGTGCATATTTCATTTGTTCGTATGATCAAACTTCAATTTCTTGCGCAGTTCCCAGTGGATCACCTTTCTCACCCAGTCGCGTCTCGTCTTATACTCTTTCTGTGATAATTTGCTGCACTCATTTATTATTTGATTGAACGTTTCGTTTCAATCACCTCAAAACGTACATCTTCTGATTGTGCGTCCCATCTATTCTCGCTTTGATAGGGTTAGTTCTTATGGCGTTGTTTTGTGCTACTATAAGAAGAGATTGTGTTTCTCTCATAGGGTTTCCTTTTGTTCGTTACGTCCACGTTTCCTCGTGTAAGATGTCACTTGTTAGTCGATTAAAACGTCAACAGAGTTGTTTTTTCTCACTTTTGTTTTCTGGTCCGACAATGCAACGCAGTCTATAATCAAAATCAGATAGACAGATAGATGAAGGGTTGCATCCTCCCCTTCCCTAAAAAGGGTTACCTAGGATTAGCCAAGAAATACCGAGGTATAACACTTACATCCATAGCAGCCAAAATTTACAATGCCCTGCTACAAAACCGCATAGAACCCAAAATCGACAACATTCTTAGGAAAAACCAAAATAGCTTCCGAAGAAATAGATCCACGACCTCACAAATATTGACCATTCGTAGAATCCTTGAAGGCGTAGGGGCAAAAAGCCTACAGGGGACATTACTTTTTGTCGACTTTACCAAGAACTTCGATTCCATTTACTGAGGGAAGATGGAACAAATCCTACTAGCATACGGCCTAAGAAAAGAAACCGTAGCAGCGATAACGATTCTCTACAAAAACATCAAAGTGAAAGTACGTTCACCGGATGGAGACACAGAATACTTCGACATTGTAGCAGGAGTACTACAAGGGGACACGCTAGCCCCATACCTCTTTATCATCTGTTTAGACGACGTGCTTAGAACTTCGATTGATAAAATCAGAGAAAACGGCATCGTGCTGAAAAAGAAAAGAAGCAGAAGGTACCCCGCCAAAACAATTACCGACGCCGACTACGCCGATGACATAGCGTTACTGGCGAATACTCCCAACCAAGCCGAAACACTACTGCATAGTTTTGAACGATCCGCCGCAGGCATTGGCTTACATGCCAATGCACACAAAACTGAATATATGTGCTATAATCAAACAGGTGACATTTCCACACTAGACGGAACCTCTTTGAAACTGGTAGACAAATTTACCTACCTAGGAAGCAGCGTCTCATCAACCGAAAAAGACATCGACACATGGCTAACGAAATCATGGACACCTATCGAAAGGCTTTCGATGATATGGAAATCAAAACTGACCGATAAAATGAAACACAGTTTCTTCCAGGCAGCGGTCGTGTCGATACTGCTATATGGATGCACTACATAAACGCTAACTCAACGGCTGGAGAAGAAGCTCGACGGTAATTACACAAGAATGTTGCGAGCAAGTCCTGGCGGCAACACCCCACAAGGCACCAACTATACGGCCACCTGCCTCTCATCACGAAAACTATCCAAGTTAGACGAACCCGACATGCAGGACACTGCTGGAGAATCAAGGACAAGCTCATAAGTGATGTCCTCCTATGAACCCCCACATATGGCCAAGCAAAGGCAGGACGACCAGCTCAAACTTACATACTGCAGCTATGTGAGGATACGGGATGTAGCCTGAAGACCTGCCAGAGGCGATGAATGATAGGGATAAGTGGCGAGAGATGGTCAGGGATATCCGTGCTAGCGGCACGACATGATGATGATAATCATGTTTTCTGGTTATTGTCATTCCGCTGGTCCTCCTGTCGTTAGTATTGTTTCTGGTGGCTGCCATCAGTCTTCCTCCACGCTTTTGAAATTAGTCTTTGAGTTGTTGTATCGATACGTCAACGCTGTTTTCAATGCGGGTAAGTCCTTTTCCTCCCTCTCTTCTTGGCACATATAGTCTGTCAACATCATCTCTGGGATGCAATGCCTTATGCATGCTCATAAGTTTTCTTGTTATCTGGGCCCTTTGTTTAAGTTCTTCTCTGGTCCACTTCAAGTATGGTCCTGAATATCTTACGAGAGGACTGCTCTGGTATTAATCCCTTTGACAAGGTTCCGGCTATAGAGTCTTGAGGATGTGTTAATTTATATATAGTAGTTCCTCTGTTTCTCAGGTTTTCTTGCGGCATCTTTTCTGTTACTAGGGGAAGATTCTGCGGCTCATCAATGAGTTGTAGATCTTCTCCCAAATTTGTGCCATTAGTATTTTTCACATTATCAGTAAGCATATTATGGGTTTGTAGTTGATTGGGACAGTTTTTGTGAGGGGATCTTTTTGGATTAGAGAAGTCTTCTCTTTGGTCATCTAATCGGGTATCTCAATTTTCTATAAACATTTGTTCATTTCCGTAGCAAGTCTGTCGTGCATGGAGGTGAATTTTTAAACCAAAATCTGTGTATGCCATCAAGGCCAGGTGTTTTCCTGTTTGCTATCTTTTAAAGTGTTGCCTTGATCCTGTTGGGATGTATGTTCACCTGAAAGCCTTCTTCGATCTTTCGCAACTCTGTTTCCATGTTGTTTATCAATTCAGCTCTTTAGTTATGATGTTTCCGTTCCCATATTATGCTCCAAAATATTCCAGCCTCTCTCGCATCCCATTGTTGATATGTCTTCGCCCAATCTCTCCTTAATTGTTGGTAGAACTTTTTTCGTTCTTTTGGAACGTTATGTTTTGTCTATATTGTTTGGTCTTATTGAGTCTTCTTTATTTCACTAGTATTTTTCGATTGGTCTTCTCTAGCCTTTCTTTTAGTTCTAGTTGCCGTGCTTTTTCAGTTTCGTCAGAATATTTCTTAATGTTTCGTTTTAGTATTCCCGCTTGTTGTCGTAATCTTTTTATCTGTGATTCAAGTCTTAGTTCCTACGTATACAAGATCGTTTAACTCCGTGATGTCGGGATATTAGTCTATAAGTCGTTCGCTTTCTCGGTTTCATATTCGCCAGTACTCCAGTCATGGTTCCTGAGAGAAGCGACGTGGTTTTCTTTTCCGACATGATTCTTCTAATGGTATCTACATTAGTTTATTTACTCTTATGTCAGTGTTTGCGATTTATCATTTTTCATGGGTAATATATTGTGGCTATACCAGACCCAGGGGTTGTTTATTATCTGTGTGCCTGACAAAGATGTGACCGAGAACAGTTACGGTAAATAAATAAACAGCGGATCAAACACATACACAAAAAAATAATTGAATGAATAAATATTTAAGTTTTAACTTAGTTAAAGTTCTCTAACCTGCTATTTATATACTTTACACCACAAAATATGTCAGGTGTTTCCCTATCATTTTTTAGGTTTTACATTTAATGTTTTAATCTGGTACTTCGTTCCCACTTAGACTGGTCCTTTCATAGTAAAGTGTAGGCTCCTTACATATCTTTCTGGTTTCCTTGAGGATGTTAATTGTTCTTAAGTAACGCTTTAAGACTATATCAGGTTCAGCTAAACTATTTCGAAATTACGAATTAGATTTGTTTAAATTTTCCGTGCTAAATTATTATTACTATTATTATTATTATCTCCATTGGAGTTTTTCACATCAGCGTCAGCTGATGGTCTTTCACTGGAGTTTGCGTGACAGCAAGTCTCCTCAAGTCTTCAGGACTCTTCTCAGTATTCTGGCCAGTCTCAATAATGTTGCAGTTTGGATAGTCTCCACTCGTCCGCTAACTTTCAAGTCCTCCAGTCCCTTTAGTTACTGTTCCAAACGCATCAATCACAATCGGTATAATTGTCACCGGCTTGTTCCATAGATTTTTCAATTCTCTAGCAAGGTCGAAGTTCTTATTCTTCTTTTCACATTCTTTCAGTTTTATTCTGTGGTAAACCGGGACAGCATAATAGATCATTTGCAAGTTCTCTTTTTTTGTTGATTATTATTAATTCTGGTCTTCTGGTCGAGATTAGTAATCCGTCTCTACATTAAAGTCCCATATTGGTTTATGGGGGTCATTTTCTAGGACAGGAGCTGGGTTGTGCATATACCATTTGTTGGTATGGTCAAATTATTATTATTATTATTATTATTATTCACTAATTAGGGCTTTTCACATCCGCGTTAGCCGATGTTTTTTTACTGGAGTCTGAGTGACAGCAAGTCTCCTCAAGTCTCTAGGACTCTTCTCAGTAGTCTGGCCGTTCTTAATAATGTTGTTGTTTGGATGGTCTCCCCTCGTCCACCAACTTCCAAGTCCTCCAGTCCCTTTTGTAATCCTTTAGTTACTGTACTGTGATTAGTGCTTTTCACCAATCACAATTGCTATAATTGTCACCTGTATGTTCCACAGTTTCTTAAATTCCCTTGCAAGGTCGAGGAACTTATCCTTCTTTTCACATTCTTTCAGTTTTCTTCTGTGATCCGCCGAGACTGCAAAGTCGACGATTTGCAAGTTCTCTTTTTTTTCTTCATTATTATTAATTCTGGTCTTCTGGCCGAGATTAGGTGATCCGTGTGTATGTCAAAGTCCCATAGGAGTTTATGTGTCATTTTCTAGGACAGGTGCTGGGTTGTGCATATACTATTTGTTTGTATGGTCTAAGTTGAATTTCTTGCACATCTCCCAGTGGATCACCTTTCCGACCAAATTATGTCTAGTCTTATTTTCCTTCTGCGCTAATTTGTTGCATTCGATTATTATGTGATTGATGGTTTCATCTCTGTCACCACGTAGCCAACATTTGCTATTTTGTCGTGTCTTATCTATTTTCGCTTTGATATGATTGGTTCTTATGGCGTTGTATTGTGCTGCCATTAGAAGAGATTCTGTTTCTCTCTTAAAGTTTCTTTTTCTTAGCCATGTCCAGGTTTTGTCGTGTGATATGTTGTTTATTAGTCGTTAGAGTTGTTTTCCTTCCCATTTTTGTTTCCTAGTTATTGTCATTCTGTTGTCCGTCGTGTAATCAGTATCGTTTTTGATCGCTGTAATGAGTCCTCCATCGTGTTTTTGTATATAGTCTTCGAGTCGTTGTATCGATGTGTCAATGATGTCTTCAATGCTGGCAAGCCCTCTTCTCTCTCTTTTCTAGAAACATATAGTCTGTCAACGTCGTCTTTAGGGAGTAGAGCCTTATGCATTGTTATTAGTTTTCTTGTTCTTTGGTCCATTAATTTAAGTTCGTCTCTGGTCCGCTTGAGAAAGGGTCCGGAATATCTAACGAGAGGTACAGCACAGGTATTTATTCCTTTGATAAGGTTTCTACTATTGAGTTTTGTCTCCAGTAGTTTTCTATTACTCCTGACATATTCTTTTTGAATTTTTTCTTTCATTTCAACCTGTTTGATGGTGTCAGCCTCCAAGATTCCCAAGTATCTGTAGATTTCGTTTTCTGCGAGCGTTTTAATTTTATCTTGGTTTCTTAGTTCCATTCCGTCAGTTAGCTGTCGATTGCCACTTTTCATTACAAGCATTGCACACTTTTCTATGCCAAATTTCATTCCTATGTCCCGACTGTATATTCTAACTGTATTATTATTATTATTATTATTATTATTATTATTATTATTATTATTTTAGGCCTTTAGAGTTATTCACATCAGTGTTAGCTTATGGTTTTTTGTTTGAGTGACAGCAAGTCTCCTTAAGTCTCCAGGACTCATCTCAGGATTCCGGCCGTTCTCAGCAATGCTGTCGTTTGGATTGTCTCCACCCGTCCGCCAACTTCCAAGTCCTCCAGGCCTTTTAATAATCCTTTAGTTATTGTGCCTAACGCACCAATCACAAGTGGCACTATGGTTACTTTCATGTTCCACAGCTTTTTCAATTCTCTAGCAAGGTCGAGGTACTTATCCTTCTTTTCACTTTCCTTCAGATTTATTCTGTGGTCCGGCGGGACAGCAAAGTCTACAATTTTGCAGATTCTCGTTTTTTTTTTGTTTATTATTATAAGGTCTGGTCTTCTGGCCGGGATTAGGTGATCCGTTTGTATGTTAAAGTCCCATAGGAGTTTATGCGAGTCATTTTCTAAGACAGGTGCTGGGCTGTGCATATACTATTTGTTTGTATGGTCGAATTGAAATTTCCTGCACTTTTCCCAGTGGATCACCTTTCCGACCCAGTCGTGTCTCGCCGTATACTCCTGTGCTAATTTGCTGCATTATTATTATTATTATTATTATTATTATTATTATTATTATTATTATTATTTACGCATTTTTCTGCATAAAACTGTCAACAATATCAGACATAAAAATCAAGTATTGGCAGAGATAAGAAAATACCCACTGTCTTTCATGTCATCCAAGTATACTTTATCATCTTTACTGCGTTGAAAGTCTTAGTCACATTTTGGATCGACATCTTTGCTTCCATTGTTTTCTTTTCATTTCAGAAAGGAATCGTTTCTAATAAGTAAGTTTTAGAGATTTAACAATATTCGAGAATAACTTTTACTGTTTTGAACTTGGACGTAAATCAAATTGATATATTTTTATCAATTTTTTTCTAGAAACAAGTTCTACACGGTGTTGACTGGGTAGAAGGATAACATCAAATATCAGTTCATAACTGTGTACAAACTACTAGGCAAAAATAAAATATTAATTGTTCATATATTGTTACTTATTTTGGAAAAACAAAAGAATTGATTTAAATCTGTATTTAAAAACTGAACAGACGTGAAATTAAATGGCTCTCAAATGAAAGATTTTTACTAAAATATGTGTTGATTTATCATAAAATCTTTGTGAAAACCGATAGAATAAAATGAAACTTCCTTTTTTTGGGTGGGATTGAATCTAGATGAAATTAAATGGCCTTCACAGGAAACATCTTTTTAAACTGAAACTTTTTTTTTTATCAATCAACAGATTTATGAAAATCAAAAGAATTGTATGGAATAATTGAAATAAGTCAATATATAAATAATGAAGAGGAAATTATATGGTTCTCGCAGGAAACCTTTATCAGTGGAAGTTTGGCTTATTTATCATAAAATATTTTGAAAAACGAAATAATTATATTTTTAGAAATTTGAATGGATGGGAAATTAATTGGCTCTCACGGGAAACCACTTATAATTGAACATTTTTTGAAAAATGACAAAATTAAAAATACATCAGGAAATATTTTTTAAACGGAAGGTTTTGTTCATTTATTGTAATATTTTTTTCAAAAAAATAATTGATTGAAATAATAAAAAAAAAAATGTCAAAAAAATTTGTGGCTCTATCAAGAAACCTTTTTAAGGAGGGAACGTTTTGTTTATACATGTTAAATTTTCAAAAAATCAAAATTAAATAAAATGATGTAAAAAATTTGGATGAATATGAAATTAAATGACTCTCACAGGAAGCCATTTTTAAATAATGAAAGTTGTTTATCAATCATCATATTTAAAAAATTACGTGAGAAAGTTAAATTTGACCTCATTTTCATTCAAAAATATTTCAATTAAAAGAGAATTTTAGGCTTAAAATTGTTGAAAACGATAAAAAATCAAAATTTGTTTTTTCAAGTAAGAAAGAAAGAAAGGAGATTTCAGTTCACCGAAAAAAAACAAAAAATAATCTTTTATTTTATCTTATTTTACCTCTTTTACTTCCTTTTATCAAAATGATAAAAAGTTTTAAATTTCATTGACGATGACGTTGAGATTTTATGGTGAAAAGAGAAAAATATTTGTGTAGGCAAAATATGTTTCATTAAACAATTAAATATTTAATTTGAATAAAAACGAATTTTGCTTTTTTTGGCTTTGGAGAAAAAAGCAATCTGATGTTGTTTGAAACGGAAATGAAATAGCGGTGACAGGAACCAAAAAATATTTTGTTTCCTGTCTAATATTATTGACCAATTTTGACTTGTCTATAAATTCATGATATAATAAAAATAATATATATATATTTACCCACCACCCCACACAAGCCGGATGCAACACAAGGTCAAATTTTAGACAATGTTTAACTAGTTGCAATTCTGAGTTTTTCATCTTCTTGAGTGGTTTCCGTACTGCTATTTAGTCATAGTTTGAGGGAGAATAATTAGCACTATGTGAAATGTAAACAATCTTTTTAGGATTCAAAATCGGGTCATCGTGTCCATTTCTTGCAACGATTACCATTACAGCATGGACCATGAGAATAATATAAATTGAAAATTGTTCTTTCGTACACAACTGCAGCTCTTTATGTCGAGCACTTTAAGAGTACTTAATGCTTCAAACATACTGATACACAGACAAAATCAACTGTATTAAGACAAGACTTTAAAATTGTTTAAACCTAACACAGGACTATGTTCTATCAACTCTTACTTTGATAACATTATACGAAGTAAATTAAATAAAAGAGACACAAAATTTGTAAAACTTGTCTGATATTTTGTAGTGGTATTATCGAATCACGTACTGTCTTGTGGAGACAAACAATATAAATAAGATGGTTGTCGAGTGCGTGGCAATCGGAGCATACTTTCCGGCCGTGTTACTTCGGTATGGTTCGACCTGCGCTTCTCCAGTTCGTCGGTCAAGGCCAAATGATAGGCGTGCTGAGGGAGTCTAGCGTTCATGTTGGGTTGCTAATACTGACGCACCTGCCTTAGAGGCTGCCATTAAGCTTTCACCTGCTTCGGCAGGATCAGGTTTATCGTCTGGCACCTAAGAATTAAAAAAAAATTAATTCTCTTCTCGCCAGAAGCAATGTAAACCTGCCCAAATTATATTCAAATACTCAACAGTATTCCTTCGCCATCTGAAGAGGATCACCATAGATCTGAAATAAATTTGTAATTAAAAACAAAACTGAATTTTTCTTTCAATTTTATAAAAAAAGGTTTTCGCTCTGCAAGTGAGTTTCGGTGTATTTTCATCAGAAATGAATTATACAATCGACAGCCGTCGGCTATGAGCACTCAGCTAGATATTCCTGCCACTTGGATTTTACTTAATATTTTTCCTCAGATTATATATATATATATATATATATAAACACAAAGGTCTTTCAATAAATATGATGAATATTTAAAAAAAAATCTTTTTTCGAATTTTTTTGCATAAAAGTAAATTCCAAAATCTTTAGAATTGGTTATTACTAAGTATAATTTTAATATGGCTAAAGTATTTGTTTTGTGGCTATTCAAAAAGTGGCAAATCAAAGAAAGTGCTTTGAACCAGACTTGAACAGAGTTCTGTCAAAAATGTTTGGGGGATGACAAGTGCAAAACATGTGGAATTTACAAAAAGAATCTATAAAGTATACGCAGAAGTATATTTTTTTACTACAAATGTTTCACAATGACGAGCGCATTTGAAATGATGGATTTAAGTAAAACTCTTTTTTGCCTGACAGAATAATTACAATTGAAGAATGTTCAGAACAACTGGTAAACTTTGTATTTACAGCACACAAAATCATGAATATTGACCTTTAAGGTCATTTGTTAGGTTTTGCCAGGAAAACGTTTTGGGCGCACTGCAGCAAGAACAGTGGAAACCATCAGTTAGTTCGTTTGAGAATACTTGCAATATCCTTCTTTACAGTCTCGATTTGGCCTCCTTTCATTTCACATTGCTTAACCCCCCCCAAAAAATAAACGTCTTCATTGAACAAACATTTCAACTGAGCATGAATTTGTTAAAACCATTCGAAGAATTTTATGCCGAAGGAATGCAAAATGTTCTTTTTCGATGTGAAAAATATGTTTAAAAGAATATAGAAAAATAAAGGAAATATATGTGTGTGGGGCAGAGAGAGCGAGAGAGACGGTAGGGTAATTACAATTGCGTAGCTATGGTATATGTGTGTGTGTGTGTGTGTGGAAAGAGTGTGAGAGACACTAGTCAGAATTGCGTGGATATTGTATCTGTGGGGGTGTGTGGAGAGAGAGAGGGGGGAGTAGCGTAGTTAGAATTGTGTAGCCGTTGAATGAACAGTCTTTGTTGATTGACATTTGCGAGAAAATGTCTATCAACAAAGATTGAACTTATACATATTTACCAACCCCTCTGATCGGGCAGGATATGACACAAGGTCAATTTTTAAGTGAAGTTTAAAGTTTGAATTCAGAGTTTTACTTCTCCCAGACTAGTTGCCTCACCAAGGCTGAAGAACCCAGTCTGTCCTACTATTTACCCATAGCTGGAGAATAATAGAATTCATGCCTTTCCCAAGGGTATTAGTGCTATGTGAAATGCAATCAGTCTCGTCTAGGATTTGAACTCGTGTCGCCGTGTCCATTTCCTACGAAGATAACCATTACACCACGGGCACCTCCGCCGATGAACTTATGAGACCAATTGGTTATCACCTGATTGATTCTTCCCACTATTGCTATGGCAAGTTTATATTAATTTTGTGATTCGCTCTTTCATTTCCTTTGTGATGTTTAATTCATTATTTTCGGATGATTTTATTTATTATTATTTTTATCTTAATTTTTGAAAGTTTTTCATCCCACCATAGGCTGATCGTCTTTCACTGGAGTTGTAGTGACTGCAAGTTACCTCAGGTCTCACTGACTCTGCTAAATTTTCTCGCTGACCCTCAATAATATTAAAGTTTGGATGGTCTCGATTAGTCCTCCGATTTCTAAATCTTCTCGCCACCTTTTCGATTCTTCGGAGATTTTCTATGTTTCTAATTGCAACAAGAGTATTACTGTCACATTCACGTTACGCAGTATTCTTTTTTTCCTGGCTATCTTCAAATTCTTATGTCTCTTTTAGTATTCTTGGATTTTCTGTCTCACTCCTTTCAGTAGATTTTCTTCCCATTTCTGTTTTCTAGATTTTCCTTTTTTGGCCGTGAAACGTTCTTAATCATCATCACTTTCAATGTCGTTTAGTCGATTTATCTGAGTTCCTTATTTGTTCATTTTAGGAATGGTCCAGAATATCTTACTAGAGAAATTGCTAAAGGGTTAATTCCTTTGCCAAATTTAATATTATGGCCAAATTCTAGTCTCTTGCACAATTTCCAGTTGATCATCTTTCCCACTAAGTCGTGCATTATGTAAAACTTGATGTACTTCATTCACTTTTTATGTGATTAACCAACTCAAATTCGTCGATAGGTAATTTACGCTTTCTTTGCAGTTCCATTTTAGCAATTTCAATTTGACATAAAAAGGTCATTATAACATTATTTTGTGCAGTTATTAATTGGGATTTAGTTTCAATTGAAGTTTCCGTTTCTTAGCCAAGTTTTGGCCATCATTTTACAATCTTCCCACTTTGTCACTTGAAATATCCACACAAGTGCTACTTATTATCATTATTATTATTATTATTATTATTATTATTATTCTTGAGAGTTTTCCACATCGACGTTGGGTGATGGTCTTTCACTAGAGTATGAGTAACAGCAAGTCCTCTCTTGTCTCCGAGACTCTTCTTACTATTCTGGTCAACCTTAACAATGGTGCAGTTTGGATGGTCTTGATTCATCCCCTTTTTTACAACTCTTCCCATCCTCTTGACAAACTCTTGGGGACCGTTCCAAGAGCGTCATTTTAGAATTGTTATCACCATCAACTTTTTGTTCCTCTGTTCTCTTAGCTCTTTGGAAAGATCCAACTACTTGTATCTCTTTTTATTGTCTTTTATTCATCTCTGTAGTCTGTTGTGATGGCAAAATCTCCTCGTCGGTATGTTCACTCTTTTTTATTTCATCAGAAGATCTGGTTTTCTGAATGGGATTAAGTGATATTTTTGTATCTGGAAATACCAGATAATTATATGCTTCATTTTCCAGTAGTGATTTTGGTTTGTACAGATTCTATTTCGTAGAATTGTCAAAGTTCAATTTCTTGCACAATTCTTATTGGATCACCTTCTTTACACAGTCATGTATATTCTTGTACTCCTATTGTGCTAGTTTCCTTAATTCCCTTATTATGTGATCAGTGGTTTCGTCTGTATCACAACACAGCATATACCTGGTGCCTTTAATAAGTTTCCAGACTTTTTTGTACAGGCTTTTAAAATTGTCGTAGACTCTTGAAATTTCAGTATGTTATTACTATACACCTTATGAGATGACTGTACAATTTTTATGCTACAGCACGAACTGGAAGACACTCTACTAAAGTCTGATTGTCACAGCTGGTGAATTTCAAAAATGCAATCTGGACATGAGGACACTTAAGAAGAACGATATGCAATAAAATTGTGTTTTAAACTTGGAAAAATGCCACAGAAACGTATGAAATGCTTCAGACTGCTTTTCGACCATCTTGCATCAGTTTTTGAGTGGCAAAAGAGATTCAAGGAAGGCAAGGAGTCTGTGAGGGATGATGAGAGGTGCGGGAGGAGTAAGTAAGTCAATACACCAGAGTTGATTGACCAAAGGGTTAGGGTTAAGGTTAAGGTTCCTATGTTGAGGTTTAAAGGGAGTTCAGAAAGAGATTCCGCCGGAAAAGGCCAGCACTCTTCAAAGCGGGTCAGTGGCATTTCCATCAGGACAATGAACCGGTCCACGACTCCATCCTTGTTACAGACTAGTTGACCAGGATGGGCATCAAGGTAGTTCCTCAGCCTCCCTATAGACCACAACTTGCTCCCTGTCACTTTTGGTTATTCCCTAAGCTGAGAGGCTGTCGTTATGAGACAATTTAGGTGATGAAAGAGGCTGTGACGAAGGTCATTGACACGCTCACACAAGAGGACTTCCCTGGGGCCTTCCAGAAGTTGTTTGAACGGTACAACAAGTGCATTGCAGTAGGAGGAGATTACTTCGAAGGGGACTTGAGTTTTATGCGTATACTATCAATAAAAGTGCCCATAAAAAAAGTCTGGAAACTTATTTAATGATCCTCGTACTTGCTATTCTGTTGCCTATTATTGATTTTTGCTTTCATATAATTGGTCTTTATGCTACTGTTTACTTCTTGAGAGATTTTCCCACCAGAGTTAGCTGGTGGTCTTTCACTGCTCCATGAATGATGCGAGTTTTCTCAGGTCACCAATGTTATTTTCACTCTCCTGGCCAATCTCAATAATACTATAGTCTGCTTAATCTCTATTCTTCTTCAGATACCCAATTCCTGCAGACTCTTTCCAAGCCTTTGTTGACCATTCCCAGTGCACCAAATACAACTGGTATCACCGTCATCGTAATGTTCCACACCTGGCCCTGGGAGCGATGGCGATGAAGGGATACTCTGCATTCCCCAAAACTCCTACATTACTGGAACCTCACCATCAGATTTTTAGTGTCATATCCAGGACACTCGTTAGGCGAGGGTATTACCCTTCTGCCGAAGTGCTATCAGTGTGTTCTACAGCCCCACCCGCCTAGACAATGCATAGAGTTAAATGTATTTATTACATTGAGACCCATTGTCAGCAACGGAGGTTCAGCATGTCACCCATTGAGCTGCCTCCTTGTGGAGAACATCAGCCCACTAACTGGTAAGTCCTCATCATATGTTAAGAACTCAGCCCACTTTGTGCAGAGAATCAGTGATGCCCCCATTCATTCTAACCAGATGGTGAGTTTGGATGTAGTGAGTCTGTTTACAAAGGTACCTGCTAATGAGACACTTGCTGTAGTGCGGGATAAACTTGCTGCAGATCCCTTACTGGAAGAACACACTAGTATCCCTATAGATTATATTATGAAAATGTTGACTTTTTGTGTGGAGACAACCTACTTTTGGATGGGATCTTAGTTATACCGGCAAGAACGGCTGGCTATGGGTTCGCCATTGTCACCAGTATTGGCTAACATATACATGGAATACTTCGAGGAATGATATTAGGATCTACATCAAGAAAGCCATCTTAGATACGTCGATGACACATTCTTTCTCCTGCTTCATCAGGAAGATGTTAAGTGATTACTTGATTACGTGAACTCAATCCGACCATCTATACAGTGCACTATGGAGAAAGAGCAAGATAAATTAACCACCTCGATGTATTAGAGCAAGGATTCAGGTCATCTGTGCATCGTAAGCCCACCTTCACCGGACAGTACCTCAATTTCAGTTGTTTACAACATCGAACAAAAACTATTAGTAGCGATACTGATGCATATCAAGAAGAAATGATTAGTTTGAGACACAACCACCATTCCAACAACTACCCAGAGCGCATAACATCGGCTCCAAGAAACATTGATAGGAGGATAGAGGGCAATACCCGAAAACTCACCAAAGTAAGACCGCCCTATGTCAAAGGACTAGCCGAAAGGATCCAAAAGATATGTAGTCCATATCTTCACCCGGAAGAGATATCTTCGGAGAGTTGAACCACTTGCGAATGATATCCTGATGTCTTATTCAACATGATCACGAACAGTGTTTACTCCATCCCTTGCAGTTGTGGTAAAATATGCAAAGGCGAGACAAGTTTATAAGTCCCGAAAATTCACTCCAAACTGTACAGCAGGACACATAGCGTAACAGTTACAGGCGTTGGTTCCCTAAGCTTCTTTGAAGAGAATCATCTGGAGGTTGCAGGTTGAATACTTAACTCTTGTACTCGGTTATGGCTAACGGAATCAGAACAGGCGACCCCCATAGATTCAGTAAAGGATATAGTTCCGTGTAGGTTCTCAAGTTTGACAAACACCTGAAGAAGGCCGGAGGACCTATAGGCCAAAACGTTGTGGATATAACAATAAAGACTATAGTCCGAGAACCCTTAATGATAAAAATCATCAAGCTTCGTCTCAGAAATTTAGAAAACTATTGGTTTTATTTCTGATAATTCAGTTTAGCATAAGTACACAGTTTAGATGGCAAAACAGTTCTATTTCGAGCAATACTGTTTAACATAAATACGCAGTTTAATTGCAAAAAAACCCTCTCTAAACCATGGTTTAGTTCTATTTGACCCATAGATAGGACCCTTATCAGGTGCTACCACTCCGAGCCAGAGTGATCCTGGGAGCGATGCCAATGAAGGGGTATTCCGTATTCCCCAAATATTCAGCACTGGAACCTCACCATCAGATTGTTTAGTATCATAATCAGGACACACGTAGCTGGGGTCTTACCCTTAGCAGAGATGCAGTCGGCGTATTCTACAGCCTCAGCAAATAACTTTGAATGAATTTATCGTTTCTTTGGAAATGTTTGCAGAGTCAAAGTCTTTGCCGTTTTGAACAAAAATATTCAAAAGGAAGCCGATACTATAACAGTAAGTATTGGCGTAAAATTTATTTTCAATGAATTCAAACTATAAAAAAAGCAAAGATCATTAAAAAAAAAGAAAAAAAGAAAAATATAAATAAGAAGATACAACAACAAAAAACAAAGATTACTAAAGATGGAGTTTTCTTTATTAAAAAAGGAACAGAAAATCGTTGTTAAAGATTATATTATTCATATCTTTTTGTTTTACTCTCGAGAAAAGAAATGTAAGTCTTTTTAACATCATCTATACACTCAATAGTCATTTGCAGTTATTTTTCTCTAAAATGATAGTTGGTGCGGCCTTATTTAACACTCTGCATTATAAAGTACGGATCAAGGGTAAAGAGGGGTAATCCAGGGAATGGAGGAGCGAACCCCTACTACACCTCGGTCTAGTAGCTATTGAAAAGGGAGCCTTAGGGTTATCCTCTACTAAGGTCGTCAACTTTACTTTTACTTTTTAGAAGTTATAAAATCTTAGTATTTTTTTCATTTTGAAAGAAAACGTTTTATAAAAAATGGTTTAGTTTAACGACTTTGTTTAACGGCATCTCAACTTTCGTAGGTTATGTTAGGACAAATCCATTATTGTAGAAAACAGCAATGCACTATTTAACCCATTTCTTAGGAAATAAGAACGCTTGTATCTTTCCCAAGTGTATTTGTCCGAAAGTGAACATGATAGCGCGACTGAACTTCGAATTCACTAACTTCCAGGTCCCCCAGTGCAGCTCTTTAGTTATTACGCCGAGGGAAATCCTCCAATGAAAAATAAGTAATGCATATATATATATATATATATATATATATATATATATATATATATATATATATATATATATATATAAGCATTGATTTAATACAATTTATTAGTTTTGGTGGAATATTATGATATATCAAGAAAGATTTTATTATGAATTATTTAATGCCAAATTCTAAATCATTCAACGGGTGTACAAGAGATGTTGTAATAAAATAATTAAAAATAATTACATCTATCCATCTATCTATCTATCTATCTATCTATCCCGCGTGTTTGCATGTGTAGTTCTATTTTAGCAACAAAAGTATTGTAGTTAGTATTCTGTAGAATTTGGTAGTACATAATTCTTAGCAATATCTATTTTTTCTTAATTATTATTCAAGAAATTTAAACAAAATCTGATTGTTTCTGAATTGGAAGAAAATGAATGTTTTATAAGAATTCTTAGGAAGGTGCATAGTTATGGTGATGTTGTATAGCTTTGAGCTATCATATATAAATAATCGTATTAAAAATATTCAGTTTTTCTAACTTTCCTAACGCTATAATCTTAAACTCCAGACAGCGATTTGTCGACTGATTCCAATCAGAAATTTTAATAAAAATGAAGTCCTATTTTGTATTCAAAAACTAAGTTGTTCTTACTGAAATTGGTTAATTTTACTTTAAATGCTGAAGAGTTCATATCATGTGGCCTTGGAGCGGTTCTTATCAAAGTAGTCTACCAGATAATTACTTCTTATTAATACTCACCGAATAGCCGATACTTGTGGACCTATGGAATTCCTGCTGCGTAATGGCTACACCGAGGGACTGCAGCCTTGAAGTAAGTGATTTCGAACTCCAGTCGTATTATTACGTTCATTTTCACACTAAGTATCAATACTGTTCTTCTCGAATGATGGCTTCGGCATTAAATAAACCATGGAGATTTATACACCATTAAAGAAAGAAACCTAACCAATATGGTAAGGTAATTACTAATTTTAACCTCTCGGAAAGCCAAGGATTTTGAATGGTGATCTTATTCTTAGACAGACTTTTCCCATTTGGAAATTAGTAACATCAAAATTCTTTTATAGATCAACAATTGTTCCGTGTATCTTACAAATTTGATCTAAATCTCCTAAATGAGGCCGGATTTTTTACAAGTAATATCAAAATTCTTCCATGATGAGTTAAAAAACATTATTTCCTATGTATGATATTCTCTGCTGAAGTGGGGTTTCTTTTATGAAATTAAAAATATCAAACGCAAATGATTTGAATTTGAAATTATAAAGCTAATCTTGAACTTAGAATATTTTAATTATTAATTTACAAAATAGGAATATTAATCAATGATAAATTTCTTTTCTCAAACTGAAAGTTGTTTATATGGAGTAGATAACATGAAATTCGTAAAACAACACAATGTGAAAAGAGTATACCATTCTGATTATATCACGGAGGTTAAATTGGAGGCATTGGTGGCGTAACGGTTATTGTGGTAGGAAATGTACATGGTTACCACTGTTCAAATCCTGATTGAGGCTGCTTGCTTTTAACATAGCGTTAGTCATATTTACCCAACCCCTCCGCTCGGGCAGGATATGACTCAAGGTCAATTTTTATGCGGAGTTTAACAGGTTTGAATTTAGAGTTTTCCCTCTCCTAGACTATTTGAGGATGAAGAACCTAGTCTGCCCTACTATTTACCTAGTCTGCCCTACTATTTACCTAGTCTGCCCTACTATTTCACATAGCGTTAATGCCATTGGGAAAAGTGTGAATCCAACTACTTTCCCACCAGCAATGTGAATATTGTAAGGCAGATTGGGCTCTTTAACTTCGGTAAGAAAACCAATCTAGGAGAAGGAAAAGTCTGAACTGAAACCAGTTGTAGACATGGTGAGAGACAAGCTCCGCTACCTTATTCTTTCCATCGTTATTCTGACCAAATTGACTTTCGGATCAATGAGATCAAAGTTTAAATTTAAATTAGTCGTATCGTGTATTTCTTAATATTCTTTGTAAAATCAAAATTCCCTATAGTTTTATCTCTATGTATGCGTCAACGAAGAAATAAACAATGAATGAAACGGCACATAGTTTATTCGAAATATTTCCTTTGTTTACGTATACATGTTAAAAAATTCATTCAATTTAATGACACAACCCTACAACTCTTCTTTTGATTCATCGGATTTTCCTATGGCCTTTATATCCCTAATCCACTCTAGTAATACGCATATAGAGTTTTGGTTGGTTGGTACTTCATGGAATATAAACCCTCAACGCCAAATCCGTGTATATGTATATAGTCATCCACAGACAGACTGTTTCAGTCTATCAGAACTCTTCAGTGTAGCTAGACAGGCTAGATTCCCGAAGCTGGGATCGAAGCCTGGATGACTGAAATGCTAATTCAATATTCTACCACTTAGCCACGAGGAAGCCACCGCAAGCGAAGTGAATTTGAATGATTATGTATCCCATTTGTTATATTTACATATATCCGCTTAACGGCTACCGAGAGCTCAATTCATTTGAAGAGCCTTGCTTTACGCTAGTAGCAACCATCTCTTCCCTGGCTCGTCAGCTCAACCCCACAGGGGTAGAGGAGCATATATATATATATATATATATATATATATATATATATATAAGCATTGCTACTTAACATTACTATTTCCATTTATCATCTATTCCTATCTAATACGAAAAATTGACACACGGCTGCATGGTTTAAAAAACAAATATTTATCTTCAGCATATGAGTGACCAAAAGATGTACTTCCTCTCCAGGTCAGAGTGGACATGGGAGTAATGGTAAGGAAGAATAGGCCACATTTCTCAATTTCCAGGACTGGAGCCTCGCCATGAAATGCAGTTTAAGTTTAAACCCAGGACACTCAAAGTATTCTTTACTGCAACAACTGACCCTCAGCCACTGTCTTCTAGCTTCTTTAAGAGAAAAAGGGTTGGGTGTTTCTTTGCCACAAGATCAATTTTTAAAATACTGTCGGGACCATCAAAGAAGAGCTAGGACTAAACACGGATAGCCCATTGTTACAACTGGATAATCTCTGATTACCCATCCAACTCAGAAAATGCCAAAGTGGAATGTTAAAAGTCACGTAACCCCATTAGCTGCCGGTTCACAGATAGCTACCAGGATTCCGTCCTCAAACATTACAGGTGGCCAACTACTGACAACAGGTAGCCTCGTTGCTCAGGGGGTTGCGTCTCCGCAGATATGCTGTCGGTGTTATCTAGGGCCCTTGCCGACAGGGTGAAATTTGAGTTTTGGTAAAAAGACAAAAGTCAAATAGAGCTAGGTCTGGTAAGTATGGTGGGTGTTGCATTTTCATGATCGTCTGCTTTAGTAAATGCCAAGACTGGCTTCGTGGCTTTAAAAATTCCTATTGACACGTCTTAACAAACTATTCCCACCTCAACTGAAGTCTAGAAGTCAATACATCCTCACATTTTCATTTAGATATTAAAATAAAAATATCTAAAAATACAGTGTCTCCACTTTTTAACTTATATATATATATATATATATATATATATATATATATATATATATATATATATATATATGTGTGTGTGTGTGTGTGTGTGTGTGTGTACAAAATGCCTCTATCAACCATTTTTGAAAAAATAAAGGGAATAAAGCTGTCTGTGATAATACACGATGCATGTCTCTGCTTTGAAGGAAATATTTTGGCTTGGGTTATCCTGGACCGGATCATTAAGCCTGGTATTTATAATGTTTACCTGTAGTCCCAAATAGGTTTACGGTCAGTTCGTGGTGCCTTCGATTCTGTTCAAGGATACTCTCTTTGGAAGACCTAAAAAAACTTGGTATTCCTGACGTAGAGTGTCATGTCATTGTTTCGTTTTACCAGACGATGAAAGCAACTGTTTGATCGGATGGCAAATTTTCAGACCTTTTCAATGTTTCCAGTGGTACAAAACAGGATTGTGTCTTGGCCAGGTTCTGCCTGCACTCTTTTCCTCTCGTGATTCATAGTGCTTTTTGTGATCTTTATAAAGATCTGGCATTCCAATTCAGGGGTCGTGGTTGCCTATTAAATTAACAACAATTAAAAGACCTTCATCAAAACGAGTCTCGTTCGTGACCCTTTCAGCACAGATGATGCCGACTAAAGAGGCAGATGACCCGTGAATCATTTCCCTTATACAAGTGAATCTTTTGTTCACATTGTCAGTATGAAAAGAATATTATCCATCAATCATGATCCAACCTCAAGCAAGTAAAAATATTGAACAACAATCATGGATTCATCAATTTTTAAACTATTACCTCAAATGGAAAAAAATCCCATATATGAGTACATTCCTATATTTGTGCAACAAGGTGAATTAAAGAACATCGATAGATCACAAGATAGTCAACCGCATACCAAAAGTTACCAGTGCATTTGGGAAAATTTATCATCGTCTTCGAAATAAAAGTATCGCCTAGCACGAGAAAAAGATTGCAGTTTACAAGGTCGTAGTACTGACATCTCCCTTGTATGGACCGGAGTCTTGGATGATATATCAAACACAGAATAACTAGCTTGATATCTTTAACAAGTGTTGTCCTTACTCAGTTTATGCATAAGGTAGTCGTATTGAAATTTCCCTTGTATGGATCGGAGTTTGGATGACATATCGAACACAGAATAACTAGTTTGATATCTTTGACAAGAGTTGTCCTTATATCGTATACCTCTGGATATGCCAGCAGGTACATATGATCCAGTTTCTTCAAAACAATTTCCAGTACCTCATTAGTGAAGAAAGCGAAAGCTTTGACGGTCTCGTCTACAAGTTCATCTGATAAATATCTTTTATGCACTATCTGTGATTTGTGGCTAATTTAAAATGTTATTTGAGACATAGGCATAAGAGCTGATAAAATCTGTTTAGCCTCTCTCTCTCTATATATATATATATATATGTGTGTGTGTGTGTGTGTGTGTGTGTGTGTGTGTGTGTGTAAGTGTAAATTACATTAGTATTTTTCTGTTTATATAACAAGAAGTGTCAAACACAGCTATGACTGAATTACATTGGTAACGTTGCAATCGGACAATCCCATATTTCAGAAAATTTGTTCTTTCATAAATATTCAGGTTGGCTCTCTCTCTATATATATAGTTTTAGAATTAGTATTGATCCATTTAGGAAAAATAAAAATTTCTCAAAAAAATCTTGTCATCTTTACATTATCACCTTTTATAGGTTGTCCAGTTGTTCATACGTTTTCATTTCACTTTTAAATTATCAAATCAAAAATACCTCAATATTTTTGATCACACCTCATAAATATAATCGCTTCATCATTTGAAAACAAAATCTTTTCTATAATTCCCATTTTTTTAAATTTTTATTTTGAAATGATCAAAATTAAGTTTTCCTAAGTTTTTGATGTTTTTGTCATTCTACTAGAAGTTTAAGAACTTTTTCCCAATTTTCATAAGAATGGTTCGGAAAAATGTTCATAATATACTCACTCTATAACATTTCCGATCTAATCAAAAAAGAAACCCTTTAGATTCTTCCTATTGCCTGGAGTTTTTATTCTATCTCATTCACGTATGTTTGCAAGAGGTTTTTGCTGAGTAGAAATAGAAAATCCTGACGTTGCAAGTCATTAGAGATGCTGACTTCAAAATATTCTTCAAACACATTCTCCATTGTGGTTTCTCGTTTCTCAATGTTCTGCTCTTCACAGACCCAGCTCGCTTGAAAATAACAAAGCAGATAAAATACATCAAGTTTAGCTATTCACATTCATTTAGAAAGAGGGAAATTGGTGTAGGATCAAATTGAAAATGCAATGTTGTAAGTAACTGACAAACCCAAACAAAAATCCTTGACACCGACTCATTCAGATATCAAAGGCCATCATACAATATATGCCAATTGTAAGAAATATGTTGTTGGCTCAGTGTTAGCGTATCAGGTAACTTTTATAAAACAAAAGGTGGATTTCTTATTTTATATTTTATGGAAATATCTCAGTTAAAAAAATAAAACATATGGAAATTTGTAAGCTATGAAAAAAAAAGGCAAATTTGTAAGTTTTAAAACGAAAACATCTAAATTTGTATGATATAAAAAGAACACTTATTAAAGATTACAAAGTATAAAAACGCGCAAATGGACATTTCTAAGACACAAATAAAACCGATATTGAAATTTGTAGGATATAAAAAAAACACATCGATGGAAATGATGATAATTTGTGAGATATAAAAGAAAAAAAAACTCTCGTAGAAAGATTTCTAATTCCTACCTTTGCCAAAGGTAATAGCGTGATGTGAATAACAAATTTAAATGGGTATGTTTTTTCTTTTCTATGCGACAAATTTCCAGGGGGTAGCTTTTTTCTTTTATATCTGACGAATTTGTAAGAACCATTGTACTAAGAAATTGATGGCTGAACTATGCTTTAGCCCTACAAGTAATTCATACAGAGTCTATGTGAGAAGAAAAAAGGGAGGGCGGTGAATTCGCAAGAACTTAGGATTGTATAGCTATAACAATTCAAGGGCTTGAAGAGTATTTAAACAAGTCAAAATAAACCGATTACAGCAGACATTAAGACCAATAGCAAGTAAACTGAATTAAGGACTAGTAGAAAAACAGTGACCATAAAATTTAGAAAAAATGATTATTAATACCTCTTTTGGTTGTATTTATACATTTAGGAACATTCTTCTATAAATAATGAAATATCAGTATCTCTGGTTAAGAATAAAATTTGATTTGTTACCAGAAATTATTACAGATATACTTACTTATTAGAGCAAATCTCTGCCACTGTCCCAGTGTGTGTGCTTGTGTGTGTATGTGTGCTTGTGTGTATATGTCTGTACACATGCGCATCTCTCAGTCTGATTTCCTCTCTTTTTGTCCGAATATATTCAGTTATCATATCATACTGGTCATAGAGAAGCCACATCTTTACCTAAACCGTTTGGAACTCATACGTTGCGAGCAACGGAAGCATGAATATATATACTTTTTCATTCCAAAAAGATTGAAGTCGAAACGCGTTGGCAAAAAAACAAACAATCAAACATAGTTTTCTTCCGTTTTACGTTTTCGACGTACATTTTGTGAGATTCAACTCATTTCTTCCTAAACATATATATGTGTGTGTGTATGTGTGTGTAAGCGTTTTGGATATTGACTTGAAGACTGGCTTTGAAATGTCGATGCAGCTGCTGAAATTCGGCAGGGGGGAACAAAATATCAAGAAATGCACCTGGTACCTAAATTAAATAAAATGCAGCTGTCCCCGGTGGAAATGCCACGTAAATTGTGTGGGTTATATGCTAGAAGAAAGCGTGATCTCGCGTGTTATGTGGGTGGTATACAAGAAGAAAGTGTGTCCAACGTGTAAGCAGCAGGTTGGAAATGTAACGACGGGAATTTGTTTTGGTGTCCGGAATATTATATAACAACAAAATTTCGACCTAAAAATCAGCACGAAATGGAAAACATTACAATGAAAATTCTTACGCTTTACCCCCGTTTATGCAACTTAGCCGTTTTGGGACTTTCTCTTACTTTAAAAAGGAAAAGAAAAGAAGCAGATTATATTTTTATACATAAGCGTTGTTGTCTTTCTCTGCTATACAACATGTGTTATATATTGACCCTTGACCGAGCCGTCAATCAAGAGATGCACCTGTGTAAATAAGCGGAAGAACAGCGGAAGCAGGTGGACGTGAGAC
Source organism: Sepioteuthis lessoniana (assembly GCA_963585895.1). Classification (NCBI taxonomy): domain Eukaryota; kingdom Metazoa; phylum Mollusca; class Cephalopoda; order Myopsida; family Loliginidae; genus Sepioteuthis; species Sepioteuthis lessoniana. The sequence continues at coordinate 115,043,512 of OY757917.1, read as the reverse complement.
AGTAATATAACCAGGTTCCCGGGGTGGTTCGAGTCAGTTAGGGACAAGGTGCAGTTGGAGTGAAGATGCCGAAGTGAGAGCCAGCGGCAGACAGATAGCTTTGATCCGTCTGTGATCCACGGTTAAGCAACCCCAGCCAAGATGAGAAAGAAGTGCTGCTATGGTCAGAAGGACCTGGGTCAAAATAGCAGTCCCTCCTTGTCTCCACCCACCTCTTACACCCAAGAAACATCACCCTTTCGAGGATAAAGTGTGAGAGATATATTTTTATAAAGAAGTATATTCGTTAGTTCATTGAAGTTCGTATATTATCGGTTGATTATGTTACTGCCTATATATGTATATATGTATACGTGCAGTTGTATGTATACTATACAACACATATGTATGTGTGTGTGTGTGTGTGTGTGTGTGTGTATGCGTGTTAAGTTATGAATGGTATTTGGCTTGCATTTCTGTACTTTATTATTATCTGTTATAAAATACTAAATCTAAAACCTACATACAGTTGTTATTTCATTTTGGAACAATTTGTCAGATTCATTCCCTTATCTTTTTGTTTTACTTCAAGTAGTCGCTATTGACTTTCTCTTTTGGGCCTAAACTATTTTTCTTTTGGTATAACTTGATTCACTAATATTGTTTTGAAATATTCCGTAGTTTTTAATCAGCCTTTGCAAAACTGTTTCTGTCTATGTTATACCAGATCAACGATTTGTTGATGTTAAATGTTTTATTTACATTTTCTTTCGTTGATTGAAAAAAAAACATGATTCTGTGTTTAAGCTTTCATCATACAACACGAAAAAATATTTGTAAGAAAATTGTAATTAAAGAATGTTACAAACGATGCACAGAGACTTTCTTTGGAATATAGATCACAGCATGCTTTATATATCTTACTGATTGTAGAAAATATTGGATCGAAATTAATTTAACCCTTATAACAATGATCATCACAGCAGATTAAAATTCCCTGCGAACCAGGTTTTAAAAATATGTAAAATGTTGCAATGTTATTTACTTACACTACAGACTATCAAATAGCTGATAATCTAAACTATAAACTAATAATAATAATAATAATAATAATAATAATAATAAAACTAATATTATTAAACTTATAATTTCAAATATCAAAAAAAGGAAAATTAAATATATTTTACAAAATTGCAAAATTTTCTCGAGAAAAGAGATATATTTACGGGGAATCACTAGCGTAAAACCGGGTTGCTAGAGTTTATGTACTTTCAGATAGAGGCTTAAACACGGGCCGCACGGCTTCATGTGCTGTATGTTCATTCAGGGTATATATTATCTAGCTATTTTTCGGATGATCAATTCGTTGTTCAGCCTTCTCTCCACATGTGACTCCATCTTTGTCCTTGTTCATTGTTCGACTCATCATGTTTTTATTTCTTCTGAATTGGGATCAAGTACAACTCAAACATATTTTTATGATTACATGAATTATCATTTTGAAAAAACTTCCTTTCATTATCAGTTTTTTTTTTCTGCCGGGAAGGTGTGATAGAGCATTTCAAACACTCGAGACAAGCGTTTCTTTCAAACCAATTAAATAATTCTTAACGTCTAGGATCATTAGATCACGTGATTATTTCATCCAATCTAAACCATGTTCTTTAAATGAGCTCGGGTTTCACACACATCAATTAAACCAGATGATGCTACAATTTTTCGACACCGTTTTAAACCATTCAGCACTACCAGCGAAATAATTGATTCCATTATCAATTATATAACTCAAATTTTCTTTAGTTCTTCAACTATTCTAGGATTTTTTTCATTTCAACTGTTTCAAAATATATTCGTTATGAGAGAGTGTTGGGAAGTTTCAAAATAGAAATTACTCTTCCTCAATGGTATCAGCAGTTCAACACACTAGTTGCAGTGGTTTTCAAGCTGATTGCTTGCCTGAGTAAATGTCAACCTATCACGGTTTATTTTATGTTAAGAGGTTAGGGAATTGTGTACATTGTTTAGTTTCCGTCGAGTTTTTTGCTCCCTGTTAAATGATATCAAGTATTTTTAATTGAAAATAAAATACAAACATATATAATTTACCGGAAATGTGAGCCTAAAAGGTGTAATATTATAGCAAGTAGCCTTCTCACCCTCAATATACTTAGTGCCACCAGACAACAAAGGGTCATCCACGAGAAATCTCGTAGTAACCATGACAAACGGTCACACGCGTGTTGTGGAGTTTTAAAAGGGTCATTAAGTCAACGCCAATCAAAAGAAAAGACGTTTTAAGTACGAACCTAGTGAAACTGATTCTCCTTTGGGATGGCGTACGATTTATGGAACAATTGAATCATTTTATCAGCGATTGAAAATTACCATGTTACGTCTTTCTTGATTTGATCCTGGTTTAGATGGAGGCTGAGGCAGAATAATCTCTTCTCGTTATCTCTGGCAACTTTTCCTTATTTCTGGTATGTTTCCAGGAGAACCAGTATCGCAACACTGGTACTACCACCCGCCTCCGTGTAGACCCGAGATTAATGGCAATGAAAGGTTAATCTATTATTCTCAGAATTCCATAAGTAGAGACTAGCAAGCAGATGTTGTAGAGTTTCATACTCGACACCCTTTTCTGGAGGGATTTTTGTAGATAGAGTGGATACAGTCAGCATATTCTAAGCCCCACTGAGTGAGAGGTTCTCAAAATCATTTAAAAAATCTGTAAAATGATATTTGATAAAAGATAATAAAAAATTCTCTTTGGTTGGCCCATGAACTTTTCGGCACCCATTGTATGGTCAGCAAAATATATCAATGCGATTTTTAAGATTTCTCGAAACAAATATTCATGCTAGTCGCTACTTTTGTGAAGCCGAGTAAAAGTAATCACTGGCCTAGAGATCAGAGTCTGTAATAACCGCAGTCGTAGTGGTAGCAGTAGTTCAATCAAAGCGTAAAAAAAGGCCACGGCTATTTTGTGTGGCGTAATAACATATTTTTTATCCTCCACAATCCTTCCGCTGTTTTTTTTTAATCGTATCAGTTTGGTTCAGGGAAGAAATGGAAATCTGTGCTTATTTCTACTACACAGATTCTAAGATAAAAAATCTCATAAAATATAGGTTAATACATAGTATTCGAGCGTCGTTAACTATTGATTTTATCTACGCAAATACAATTGCCTTTCAATGTTTGTTAAGGCAGATCGCAAAGAATTAAGAGGAACAATGAGTCAAAAAAAAAAAAAAAAAGAAATGATAAACATTACAAGTTGTTTTTTTTTAGATATGAAATAAAAAAAATTAAAGAAATGTAAGTAGATTTCCTTTGATGTGGGTATTCTGTTTCTTGCATCGATGAGTACCAATGTTTCAATACAGAGGTCTTTGTAATTGTCATCTGGCTTTATTCTGGGTTAGAAAATTGTTTACTTTGAGCTGAAAGACAGCAGAAAATAAAAATCTATGTTAATAGTTGAAATCTTCGATATATGAACAGCTTCCTTTTCTCTGTATGGGACAGTATATTATTGCTGTACTAAGTTTGATTTAAATATATATATATATTTCGAAATTCAAAAGATATATATATATATATATATATATAGAGAGAGAGAGAGAAAGGGAGATTTCAGTTATATATATATATATATATATATATATATATATATATATATATATATATATATATACATTATCAAGATAAATCTATATATTTCTAGAGTTCTGCAAAGTGTTTTTATACATATAACTTTTGGATTTTTTATTTGTTGTTTATATATGTATATAATTAAAAAAAAATTTATGTATAGGAATTATAAAAGTTTGCATATAAAGATCCTTATATTTAATCAAAATATAACCACACACACACACACACACACACACATATATATATCTATATGTATACATAAAAATGTATATAGATTTTATAGATTTTGTAACATGTTTTAAAACTTTTATAAATGTTTATATAAATACACATACGCACACGTGTACACGCACTCGCATACACACAAAAGCACACACACACACGTAAATAGTAAGGTAGTTTGATCTCTTTAATCTTGGCGTAGCTAACAGTCTGAGAGAAATAAACCTGTTATTGTCTGCTTTAAAACAGATCTTATGCGAAAGCCTGGTCAGGGCAGGTGCGTCGCGTAGCTGTCATTTTTTTTTGGGAAATTGATTTAACGCTCCTATTTCAAACTCTGCGTGAAATTTTTTGCATTTCATTTTTTGCCTTCAGGAAAGGCATGAACCCATCATTTCTTCTCCTAGATATGGGTAAATTTAGTTTAGAGCGTATTCTTTAGCCTAGCTACGGCAGCTTATTAAATTGAATGAAAAAAAAGGTGAATTCAATCTAGCAGTACTCTGCTGAAAATTGATCTATGTCGCGTCCAGTCTCTTCTTGAGGGATTAGATAAATGCAAACGTTTTCTGTTGATACATATAAGAACCCGGTTGGAAATCTGTTGTTTCTATGGAAACTGTTTATGGTTTTATTGTGCTGTCTATTGATTTGGTCGGGATTCTAGTTTTAAGGATATATTTACATGATTCCATAAGTATGCATTTGACAACATTAGATTAAACGATATGAGCCAATAAAATCTGGGAATCTTTTAGTATTTCTACAAAATTATCTTCATATAAGTCAAGGGTTTTCTACTAGTGGATGTACTATGTAAACCAGGGAAAAGGTAATGATGTCAATCTGACCCCAAACTTTGATAAAAGGTTTTAAATGAATAAACTCATAATGGGGTTAGTAGAGACCATATATGTTTAGTTGCTGTCTTCATTGCTGATTTCGCATCAACATCTACTTCCACTTTTAATTTGGTATCCTTTTTTTTTGCTTTGGTGTAATTGCCATACTTTACTCAGCTTGACAATTTTTGTAAGAACTTTAAATTGTCAATCACTACCGTTACGTAATCTTCATCTTCTCGTATGATAGCATCTATTTGTTGACTTTCAATGACCACATTACCACACTTGTGAAGTTGTATTTCGGAGTTTGGGCTTTTAATAATGTCTGCCTGACAGGGTGTTTCACAATTATTGAAACGAAACATACACCTCTTAGATCTTCCCAGTTGTTTTTATTTTTATTTTTTACCGTTCAGATTATTCATGGAAAATAGTTACCATGTTGATATATTGAACCAAATATGGTAAACGTCAACGATAGAGTAGATCATTTGTTGTAACATAATTAGGATACTAAGTTTTTCAAGTTTGATCTAAGATGGTTTTCTCGATAAAGTTTATGACCTCATTTGATATTTTGTACATTTTGAGACAGTTTATTATCCAGCTTTGCGGGACCATATCATACGCCTTTTTGTCGTCAATCCAGGCCATATCTAGATTTTTCCGTTTGGTCTTGATCTCGTTTAGGATGTGCTGGTCTACGTAAAATAACTCTTCTGTACCTCTGGATTCTTGTGGCATCCTTTCTGCTCCTCAGGGAACAATCCTCGGCTTGTAAGCGAGTAGTAAGTTTCTTCCTGTATTTGTGCCGTTAATATTTCCCACATCATCAGCAGGTAGGTTATGGGTCTGTTGTTGTTTTGGGGTGGTTTCTTTGCTTGGCTCCTTTTGGATCAATGTGGTCTTTCCTTTTGTCATCCATTCGGGTACATGTGCTCCTTGTAGGCATCTGTTCCTTTCTAGTGCTAGTCTGTCGTGAGTGGACGTGGATTTCTTGAACCAGAAAACATGTATTACATCATGGCCTGGTATTTTTCAGTTTGATATTTCTTTAATGTCGCTTTGATTAAATCGATGTATATTTCCACTTTTGGGTCTTCTTCAAGCCCTTCTAATTCTCTTATCATGTTTTTTTTATCCATACGGCCTTTTCGTTCTGTTGTTTTGTTTGCTATATTTCAGTACAAAATTGTTCTTCTGCATCCGGTTGCTGGTATGTTTTCCTGTCATCTCCTTCCAGTTTTTGGTAGAATTTTCTTTCGTTGTTTTAGAATGTTAAGTTTTCTTTGTATTGTTTTACTCTTTGTCGATATCTCTATAACCTTCCTTCTTTCGCCAGTACTTTCTGGTTTATTTCCTCCACTTGTATTGTTATATTTTCTTGAGTTGCCTTTTCCTTTTTGTTCATACATATTCCAGCGTCTTCCTTTTGTTTTATCATTTTGGCCTGTTTTCCTAGATTTTTATCTGCGTTCCCAGTCGAATTTCTCATCCTGGTTTTGATTTTTTCCTTCGTACTTTTGGAGGAGATCTCAGTTTTTTCACAAACTAATTTCGCCCTTTCATAGATTAGTTCATATATTCGATAATATTATTCGTTGATATACAAGGTAGTACTGGATTTATTTTATTCATTTCCGTCTTAATTGTTCTCCATTCTATGTTGGAAAGGTTGTTTTTCACTGTTCATAATTCTCTTTAAATTTTCTAGGTTTACCTTTTGTTCTTGTGATAGTGCTTGTTTTGGATTGTTTGGTTGTGCATCATTTGGTTGTGTGGTGTTTCTATTTTCCGAAGTTAGCGGTTCATTTCTGTTTGGCTGTTTTTGTTTGTTAATTCTTGTTGAGTCTGGTACTGTATTATCATCTTGTTCATCGTTTATTTTCTTATGTATTTCTAGTATTTCAAGGTCGGAAAATCAACCTTTCTGAATTATTGTTCTAACTTGGTCGGCAAGTCTTTGACTTCTTGATTGAAAACTTGCACATTCTTGTCAGCTCTCTTTATTATTCTTTTCCTATATTCTCTTGATAATAATAGTCTTTTCACATCAGCTACCGCTGATAGTCTTTCACTATAGTTTGAGTGACATCAAGTCTTCTCAAGTCTCCAGGACTCTTCTCAGTATTCTGGCCGTTTTCAATAATGCGGTAGTTTGGATGGTCTCCACTCGTCCGCCAACTTCCAAGTCCTCTAGTCCCTTTTGTAATCCTTTAGTTACTGTACCAAAAGCACCAATTACAACTGGTATAATTGTCCCCTGCATATTTCACAGTTTTTTTTCAATTCTTTAGCAAGGTCGAGGTACTTATCCTTCTTTTCACATTCTTTCAGTTTTATTCAGTGGTCAGACGGGACAGCAAAGTCGACAGTTTTGCATATTCTCTTTTTTTTTGTTGATTATTATTAGGTCTGGTCTTCTGGCCAAGATTTGGTGATCCGTGTGTATGTCAAAGTCCCATTGGAGTTTGTGTGTGTCATTTTCTAGGACAGGTACTGGATTGTGCATATTCCATTTGTTGGTGTGGTCAAATTTAAATTTCTTGCACATTTCCCAGTGGATCACCTTAACCCAGTTGTGACTTGTCGTATATTCTGTGCTAATTTGATGAATTCGCTTATTATGTGTTTGATCGTTTCGTCTCTGTCACATTATTATTATTATTATTTTATTCTTTTGGGAGTTTTTCTAGTCGGCGTTAGCTGAGGGATCATCACTGGAGTTTGAGTTAGCACAAGTCTCCTCAAGTCTCCAGGATTCTTCTTAGTATTCTTAATAATGCTGTAATCTTATTTCCGAGTTCTTCCTTCCCTGTACCAATCCTCTAGTTACTTTACCGAACGTATGAATTACAACTGATATCTCCGTCACTTTCCCGTTCCATATTTTTCAGTTCTCTAGCAAGGTCTAGGTACTCATCTTTCTTTTTGTTTTCTTTCAGTTTTACACTGTGTTCACCAAGAACGGCAAAGTTCAATATTCGGCAGGTTTTCTTTTTTTTTTCTTGTTGACAATCACTATGTCTGATCGTCGGGCCAAGATTAGCTGATCCGTTCGTATAACAACATCCCAGTGAAAGTTGTGCGTCTCATTATCCAGGAATTATTATTATTATTATTATTATTATTATTATTATTATTATTCTACTCCTTGAGAGCTTTTCACATGAGCGTTAGCTTATGGTCTTTCATGGGAGTTTGAGTGACAGCAAATCTCATCAGGTCTCCGGGACACTTCTTCAGGCCGATCTCTATAATGCTAAAGTTTGGACAATCTCTAGGCCTTGTACTAATCCTTGGGTGACAGTACCAAGCGTAGCAATTACAATTGTTATAATCATCACTTTTATGTTCCAGTTTTTCAATTCCCTAGCAAGATCGCAATGCTTATCCTTCGTTTCACTTTCTTTCAATTTTACTTTGGTCCATTGGGACAGCCAAGTCAACAATTCTAAAAATGTTCGTGTTTTTGTTGATTATTAAAATTCTGGTCGTCTGACCGTGATTTGGTGATCCGTCTATATCTCAAAATTCCAGAGGAATTTGTGTATCCTATTCTGTGGGACAGATCCTGGGTTGTGCATATACTATTCGTTCGTTCGATCAAACTTCAATTTCTTGTAGAGTTCCCAGTGGATCAACTTACTCACCCAGTTGTGCATAGTCTTATACTCTTTCTGTGCTAGTCTGCTGCATTCGCTGATTATGTTATTGATTGTTTTTTCTTTATCACCACATAACCTACATGTGCTATTTTTTGCGTCTTACCTATTCTCGCTTTGATATGATTGGTCATAATGGCGTTGTTTTGTGATGCGATTAGAAGAGATTCACTTTCTTAGCCACGTCCACGTTTTCTAGCGAGAGATGTCACTTGTTAGTCGATTAAAACGTCTATAGAGTTGTTCTTCTTCCAACTTTTGTTTTCTAGTTTTTGTCGTTCCGCTGGTCCTCGTGTCGTTCGTATTGTTTCTGGTGGTTGCGTTCCACCGCACTTTTGTTAGTAGTCTTCGAGTCGTTGTACTGATGCGTCAACGCCGATTTCAATGCGGGTAAGTCGTTTTCCTCCCTTTCTTCTCAGCACATATAGCCTGTCAACGTCATTTCTAGGATGCAATACATTATGCATGGTCATTAGTTTCTTGTTCTCTGGTCCATTTGTATAAATTCTTCTCTGTTCCTTTTCAAGTATAGTCCCGAGTATCTTACGAGGGGGATAGCCGAGGTATGTATCCCTCTGACAAGGTTCCTGCAACACAGTTTTGTTTCGAGTAATTTCTGGTTCTTCTGAGATACTCTTTTTAAATATTTTCTTTCATTTCCACTTGCTTGATGGTATCTGCTTCCAATATGCCCTAGTATTTGTAGATTTTCTTTTCTCCGTGCATTCTGATTACGACTTGATTTGGTAGTTTGACTCCTTCCGTCATGTGTCGTTTGCAACTTTTCATTAATAGTATGGCGCATTTTTCTATGCCAAATTCCATTCCTATATCTTGGCTGTGTATTCTCACAGTATGTATGAGTTTTTCCATTTCTTTTTCGCTTTTGGCAAAAAGTTTGATATCGCCCATGTACATCAAGTGTTTGATCTTTTCCAGTGATTTACTGAGTTTGTATCCGGCAGAGAATTTCTTAAGCATGCGGTTGAGTGGCATCATGGCTATTACAAATAGTAATTGTGATACTGCATCTCTCTGGAATATGCCTATTTGGATCTTTACCTCGGCTAAGCCTTTTCCTCCTGCTGTCAATTCCACTCTCCAGGTTTGCATGATCTCGATAAACTGTATGACTTAGTCAGGTATTTTATACATTTCTAGACAGTGTTTTGGGGACGATATCGTAAACCTTTGTGTGTTCATTCCTGGTCATATGTAGATTTTTCCGTCTCTTTTTAATGGGGATGTGTTGATCTATTTGTTGTAGTTCCTCTGTGCCACTAGTTCTCTTGCGGCATCCTTTCCATTCGTTGGGGAATATTCCCCGGCTTATCAATGAGTAGTAGATCTTCTCCCAAATTTGTGCCATAAGTATTATCCACATCATCGGTAGCCACGTTATGGGTCTATAGTTGTTTGGGGAGTTCTTTTGAGGGCGATCTTTTTGGATTATAGTGGTCTTCCATTTGGTTATCGATTCAAGGATCGCAGATTTCTGTATGCATTTATTCGTTTCGGTATGGAGGTGAATTTTTAAATCAAAATCCCTGTATTTCTTCTAGGCCTGGGTTTTTCTGGTTTTATATTTTTTTAAGATTTGCCTTGAGTGCATCGGGGTGTATGTTCACCTGAAGGCCTTCTTTGAGCTTTCGCAACTCTGTTGGTGATCCATTCTACTTTTTGTAAGGATTTTTCTGTTCCCATATTTTGCTCCAAAAACTTTTTGCTTCTTTCACATCCGGTTGTTCGTATGACTTTGCCCATTCTCCCCCTACACGAGGCTAGATTTTTTTTGTTGCTTTGGAGCGTCCTGTTTTATCTGTATTGTTTGGTCCTGTCTTAGTATCTTTTTAGTCTTCTGTCTTTCGCCAGTATTTTTTAATTATCCTCCTTAAGTTTTTTTTTCGTTCTAGTTGCCGTTTTAGTTTCGTCGGAATATATCTAACTGTTCTGTCTTAGTATTTTTGCTTGGTGTCGTAGTCTTTTCATCTGTGATTCTATTCTGCATTCCCACCTGGATTTTGACATTCTGTTTGTGGTCTTCAGAGAGACCCTAATTTTTTCCCTGACTAATTTTGTTCCTGCGTATATTAAATCGTTTAACTCCGTGATGTCGTTTGCCGGGATATTTGCCAATAAGTCGTTCAGTTTCTCGGTTTCATACTTGACTATCCTCCAGTCTTGGCTCCTGAGAGAAGACAATGTGGTTTTCTTTTCCGACATGATTCTTATAATCGTATCTACGTTCATTTTTCCCCTTGGGTCAATGTTTGCGTCTGTGAGTTCGTGTTGTTTCGCTTATTGTCATGCAGTGTTTGGTTAGGAGTTTCTGGCTTTACTCTATTCATTGTCTTCGTTATCGTGTTAGGGGTTTGTTGATGTGTTTGCCTCTATATTTGTGGGTGGAATTCCAATATTTTAAGGTCAGAAAACTAATTATTCTTTGTTATTATCCTAACCTGGTCAACGAGTCTTTCGTTTGTTGTCTTAAATCTACCGAATTCTGTCCAGATTTCTATCGTTCTTTTTCTTTACCCTTTTTTGTATAGTTGCTCTTAAATAACAGTATGATGCTAATTTGTTATCTTCCCTGGTCCATTTTCTCCACTGTAGTCTCTGGTACGAGTGGGCGATTTGTTCATCGTTTGTGTACTAGAAAGAAGAATCATTTGTGTACCTGGAAGGAGAACAGCCAACATTTTAAGGATTCTGATCGAATGCTTCTGTTATATTCTCATATACATGTTCATGCACATATATACATTTATATGCTGGATACATACTGACGCAAGGAATAACAGACGCAAGCATGATAAGCACGCAATGATAAAGACGCAGGAAGACTTCTTTAACAATATTTTACCTCTCACTTTATTGCAAGGGTTCGAAAGGGTTGTTCAAGGTTTGCGTGTGAGAGGGAGCTGGAGACCGAACATAAACTGTAATATTTTGACCCCACTGTTATGACCGTCACGTTGTGCCTTTCTTGTTCTCTAGGGTTGCTCAACCGGAGGCCTAGGGCCCACTCTGCTGGATGCTGGCTTTCTTTATTGCATCTTATCAGCATCTTCTCCGGACCTCAACTCATCAGGGCCCAAAGGCCCCTTCGGTCTGATGAGGCTTTCCCTACCACATCTCGTCTCCAACTGTCTGGAACTCTCTGGCCGGAACTTAACTGCCTCAACTTCCGTCTTGACTGCGTTATATAATCGTTCAACGCCTTCACGATCGCCCACTCGATCTTTGAAATCGAATGTTTAATCGTCATCAAGCGGAAATAACTGTCATACACTTCAGAGGTCACTCTCTTCCGGTGCGTCAGTCTATGAGAGTATCATGGGATATTTTTACCTCGTCCCATTTCATCTGCCAATTTCCACCCACGCGATTTCCTCTCATAACTGACATTAGAATGTATCACTTCCTTCCGGTGCATCACCTTGAATGGCATTTTTGGCCGGGTCAAAAGGTCAAAACATAACACTTCATGTTGGCTATCAAAGAAGCATCTACCAATCATGACACCCAAACCGGCGGTCTGGGCCACATGTTGAATAATGTTTCGATTTGTCATTTTTCATGGGTAGTATATTGTGGTTATACTAGACCCTGAGGTTGTTTACTATCTCCGCGCCTGACACAGACTTGGTCGAGCACAGTCATGGTAAATGATCATGTACACCAAAAAAGAACAATTATGGTAATTGTTCTTCGTCACAAAAAATAAATAAGATAAATTGAATTAAGTAAATAGCTTTGAAAAAAAACCCAAAAAAAACCAAAAAAAAGGAACATTTTAAAGTTTTAACTTTAAGTCCACAGACAGACTGTTTTATACTATGCCTCTCACAATAAGTACCTGAGCTAGTTTCTGTCATTTCTGTATCATCTGTTTGTTTTTCTTTACTGGGGTAAATTGAGACTTCCTTTTCACTGAGTCTGGTCAGTAGAAAGCACTGCTAAACGATATAGAATTTATCGCACAAAATATAAAAGTTCAAATCTCATTCGAGCTTTTGAAATAGTTTAGTTGAAAAAATTCTGGAAAAAATGTTCTCATTTAAATCACAAAATTTACCAAAAGTTTTACGAACAACAAAACTTATTATGCATATTAAATTAAAGTCAGTTTACACAAACCGGAACTTTTTCTTTCGCATAGCAGATAGTACACAACGAAGATTTATTCCTTATATCTACTCCCCAGGTATTTGAGTCTATGCTGTTGTTTCTACATATATTGGAAAATTACATCAATGGAATTTGTAGGAGTTGCTGTCAGCGGTAATTTGTGAAATACATAACCAACCAACGTGTCTTATTCTCTGGAAAATATGGGGATTGTAAATATCAGTTCTATGAGGTCAATTCCTTAACTCCGTCACCTCCAAAGAAAATACAATCACTTCATACAAAACTGCACATATTAAATGCAGATATATTTTTCACCTCAGAATGATTGCATGTATTTAGCGAGAATGAATTCAGTAAAAAATTCCCGTGTACGAATCAGTTGTGACTCCATTCCGGAGAGAACTGAAATGCCTTTCATCTTTGTTTTTTTCATGTAATGATTCCAACCAGAAATGTTATGCTTTTATCCCAAAGTTTATTGCTATATAGAGCCAGCCACATCTAATTTTTGCGGGTAAAGTCGTATACTAACATTTTAGAGACAATGTATTTTTAGCAAGTTTATTTTCCCGTAACGATTAAGAGATTGAAAGTTTCTTTTGAGACTTGTAAATGTTAATCCTTTCCTAGTGTTCTGCTTAGAGTTACAATAGACTTTTGAATTTCACTAAGAGCAAGACCCTTTCTCTCTTAACACGTGATATATCTCGGTTTTGTTAGCAAATTTAAGAAAATCACTGTTTTCTGGAATAAGATGAGTTTAGACTCATAATAACTGATTGCATTTGAATGTGTCTCATTGAATTCTTAAAATTAAAACTGAAATAAAATTATTTCCGTCTCTCTAAAACTGTAAATATTCCTAGGATCAATGTAACTGAAAATATCTGGATATAATGATTATAATATTTGAAAACTAAAATATAAAACATACGGGATTCAACACATTATATTCCAAAAGTAAAAATCCACAACTATTTGCCAATCATTTATTATATCAACCGCATTTCTGACGTTATTAATATCCTATTTTCAATCTTTTGTTTGTAACTGGCTTTCAAATATTTACTTAAATTTTAGCCTGTTGACTTATGAGAGATAACATATTTGCCGATACACTATCATATGAATAATCTTAGGTAAGTTTTCGTATTTCAAAATCGCCAGGGTAACAGAATATATGAACCCAACTAACATACATCATTTATTTAGCTGATCTTTCAGTTTATTTTAACGACTGTCATTTTTACTGCAGACACCATCACTGACTTGAGGTCACTCTCAAAGTCGAATGTAAACAATTTCATTCGTTATTAGAATCGAGTTCTTTAGATTACATTTTTCCAGTGTTCATAGGTATTATTCCCTCCCCATTTCATTCGTTAACAGCAGTTTAGATCGGTTCCGCGATATATCTTTGGGCAAACAGGGAATGTTTCGAACAGTTTGCAGAAACATATAAATAAACAGCGCAGATATATTTATCGTAATCCTACGGGCATAGAATAGTTCTACATAGAATTTTGTTTAGGTTTATTTTAAAGACTCTACAATTTAGGAAAAGGTTTTTACCAGTTGACCGGCATTACGGCAAATGGACGATGGAACGTTGTATTCATAAAGCGTTACACACTTATGAACAAACATATTAAAAAAAATGTATAAGCCAAACAGATATTCTCGAATGGAATGTTCAAGGCAATAGAGATAGCGATGCAGTATGTATATCAATGTTTAAATAATTCATATTTACAAAGATCTAATCAGTGATATATGAATTGCTTTCAGATAGAGCTATGTGGAATGTTTTTTTAGATATAAAGTTTGATGATGCTTGTTGATAAAAACTCGTTAACCAAATTAAAGTAAAATCACAATTGCGTCTGAAAAAAAAAAAAACGAGTAAAAGAATTATTTTAAATGTCATAATATTTCTTCATAGATAAAATGCCAGGCACTTTATGAACACGGAAATTCACTGGCAACTCCATTCAATGCTCACGCACTCACTCACACACACACACACGCACACATTACACAAACACATAGGCATACACACAAAGAAGGGGAGTTAAGCCTAACGGTTATCGTTGTAGGAAATGGAAAGCAAAGTTCAGATCCTGGACGAGGATATATGTGATTTATTTCGAATAATAATAACCTTAGGAAAGGCATGAAACCATATTTTCTCTCTTCTTTTGTCTTAGTACAGCGTCCAAGATAGGAGAACGAAAAATATGCTTAAATGGATTCTGTATTATATCCTATGTGAGGCGGAGGGGTTTAATAAATGCACCCAGGAACACTTAAATAAGACACGATGATTTATTAATATGAAGATTTTAAAACAACTGCATCATGGAAATTAGTATGCATTTTGATATTACACAATCTTCAAAAACCTCCATCAACCTATTTTGGTTATAGTGATGTACTGGTACTCCAGTTGTAAGAAGTTGATTTTGTGTTTGTTTCAGAATGACACTGTCTGGTAAACAGATTAATAAATTCAATGTCAATAGCAACCCCTATATATATATATATATATATATATGTGTGTGTGTGTGTGTGTGTGTGTGTGTGTGTGTGTGTGTGTGTGTGTGTGTGTTCTGGCAACATGATCGGTTGGATTTAAAATTGACCAGGTGCTATTAAGACTGCGCGTGGAAGATGTGTTTGAGTAGTAGCAATTTTAATCTTGGTGAAGATTTTTAAACACCATGGGTTTGTGATTGAAACTTCTTCAAAAAATGGAGTCTCTATCATTGCCATGCAGCGTGACATTCCGTGTCCGGTTCGCTAACTTGATTGTGTGTTTACTTACTCTTGGGATACTCGAATCGTTGGCTGAAGATAGTTGACCAACGGAAAAATTTCACTTTTTATAAATTCGTTGTGATATAAGAGGTTATAGCTCGGCGAGCGATAAAGAATTTCAGGATGAACTCCAGAAGTGTATGGTTCGTGGGGGAAGCTATTAGTTGATGTGAACTTGAAAAATTTTTTTGAAAATATCAGAACGAATGGGCAAATATTATTATTTCTTATAGTGAAATTAATTTTTTATATAATTTATTTTGCATTTTTCGTTTATATTCTAAATCAGAATGATAATTCTACCGAACCCAATATATATATATATATATATATATATATATATATATATATATATATATATATATATATATATATATATATATATATATGCATTTGTGTAATGGGGCGAATTCACATTGTGTTTTATATTTTTGAATATTTTCTTATACTTTTTTTAATAAGTTTTATCAGCGAAATGCTACCTTACACATAAAAAAATACCGGCATAGATATAAAAGAAAGTAGATGTAGCCATTAGTACGAAAAAATCGTTTTGTTGTCGTTTTTCTACCACAGGCCTTACACGCATTAAACTCGAAAAATCACCCGCTATTAAAAAAAAAAAAAAGCTATATCCCACCATGTTTCAATTATTTGAGATTTTATCGATTGAAAATATTAGCTGCGCACAGTCAGCTTGTTTATAAGAGTGACAGCACTCAGCAAACGGGTCGCTTAATAGTTGCATGAAAGCAAGAGAAGCCGGCTAAGATGAAAGCAGAACTTGTTAGATCAAAGAAACGGTGGGTGTCACTCTTACGTTTGGCGAGATCTCTGTGTGGGTCTTCTCTAGATATTGGCCTTCTTTTCGTCCCTCTTTTCATATAGGCAAGGTGGAGGCGAGGAATACAGTAGAAATTTGTTTGCATCCAACTTTTATATTTTTTTCTTTTGCTTTGTAGATAAGTTTCCGTTAATGCGTCTCATCGATCAAACCCAAAAGGCAAAGAAGTGGAAATGAAACATTTAAAGTACATATTTCTTGTAAAGTGAGAAATGTTGTACATTTTGACTGCACACTTTCCTGTTGGAAAGAGAAGGGAAGACATAAAAGATTCGAAAGATTCTTGAACAAATCTATTGTCCCTTATGAATTGACATTTATGACACATGAACGTAATTGTTAAACTAAACACAGACAGGTATAAGATGGCAATAATGTAACGACAAAATTAATTAGCACTGCATTGAAAAAGTAGTCATTTAACATGTCTATCTTAGTTTAGCATAAGGCTACTAAACTGGTCTCCTCGGCTAACAATGATTATTAGATCATACGAATAATCACGTAATCATTTACTAAGATTAGTATTAAACTATTCAGCGATCTCAAGGAGAATCACATTCATTAAAAAGGTCCAACTGTCTTCATTTGTAGCAAGTTACTGATAGATTCGTCACAGTAGTTTGGTATTCACTGCAAAATGACTTATATAGGCATGAACAATAGAGAGATAGATTGATTGATTCATTATCACCCAGAGAAAAAAATTAATGAATATTAATCTTCTTTTAAACAAAAATTACCTGGAATTTATTAATTCTGTTGGAATATTTTACAATCAAAAAGGATATTTTTACATATCATTTATCACTAAACTCTGCAGAATTGAAACATCTGCAACCACAATATAAATATGTAGCATTTATAAAATAACTACTTTTGTTTCTCTCTCTGTTTATATATATATATATATATATATATATATATATATATATATATATATATATATATATATATATATATATGTGTGTGTGTATATGTATATATATAAATATATATAATTTTATTCTTAAAGATATGTAGCATTTTTAATTTTTGTCACTGAATTTCAGTGTTAATAGATGTTAGAAATAATTAATCCTTAAAAATATCCGTGTTAATGTGGAATTTGATGTAAATTTTTTAAGGGATATTATTTGAGGCTCGAAGGTTCAGCTGTCAAATTAATATGATTTGAAACATATTTGTTATTATTTTATTTACAGCTAAATACCCCACCTCTAAAAAAAGAAAAACAGTCTTAACGTGAATATTCGTAAGGGTGGTAATTCCACAAATTCTGATTGGGTCCAGGTTACTCGGTTCGAAATTACTAATACTTTAAGCCAGTTCAAATGAATCTGTTTGAAGTGTCACAAATCATCAAGTCTCATTGGATAGGCAGTACGACGGTTATACTTTAGAGTGTAGTATCTGATTGATTGCAAAAATTGAAATACTTATAACTACACGTAATATGCGTCGTGATCGAATGAAATGAAAATAAGAACCATAATATAACAATGAAAATAATACAATACTTATTATTACTTGTGGAATATGTGCAACTTGAATTCTACATTACCGAAAAATATGTAAAAAATTTCTTATAATATTGATATAGACACCCACTCTCTCTCTCTCTCTGTCTGTCTGTCTGTCTATCTGTCTGTCTCTCTCTCACACACTCTCACTTCAGGATGGAACACTTGATAATTAGGAAGTATATGAATTGTCACATTCTTAAGCACGTTTACTATTCTCGGTGACATTGTCACTACTGACAAGTTTTGGTAGCAATTTTTCTATTCAATTCTTCAGATGGGCCTGAAATAAGCTTCAAGAAAAATGGTAGGCTGTAGCGCCTTGAACTTGACATAAATATTGACGATGTTTCTATCGCCTGCATATATATATATATATATATATATATATATATATATAGAGAGAGAGAGAGAGAGAGAGATGTGAGGGGTGCATATAAACGATTGAAATGATCGGAGAATCAGATGTTCTCTGCAGTAAGAAATTGTTTCAAAGCTTTTAGCAGAACAACTTACTCAAATGATTCCAACTGAGTGTCATGGATTCAACCGGCAGAAAACCGTTTGAAACTAAAATTGAAAGTGCAGAATCCCACAATTGAAAGAAATATGCAAAGAAAAGAAACCTGACAGTAAGTTAGAGATAAAGATGTCAAGTTGAGGGCAGCGAAGAGCAAGAGGTTATAGACACGGTCATTAATAAGAAGAATATGGTAGGCAATGTGGACTTTTCATCTGATTTTGCTCATGACATTGGACAGCATTAAATCTAAGGAAGTTTCGGGAAATTTTACGCTGATGCATACTGAAATATAGAT